>OX637467.1:25829429-26125535 GCA_951799995.1 Trifolium subterraneum
AATAAAAAAAATAAAAATAAAAAGGGATTGATTTCTATGAAATTTGAATTTCTCTTTAAATTGAGAAATAGTGGGGGCACTAGTAGAGACAGTGTATATGATCAAATTCCAATGATCAAAATAATAATGAGAACATCGAAAAAGATGTAACAGAACCTCATTGAGGTAAGAAAGCAATATTTGCTAGAGTATGAACCTGATTACGTGTTTTATACATTAGAAGAAAATCTAATTAGCCTTCAAGAAGCGATGTCTCTCTTGGATGGTGATTTATGGCAAGAAGCCATAAAAGTTGACATAGACTCTCTAGAATTTAATTAGACATGATATTTAGTAGACTTGCCTTATGACTGCAAACTGAATGGTTGTAAATAAATTTTTAGAAAGAAAGAAAATATAGAAATTTCAACATTTTTTCTCCAATCACAAGATTAATATCCATAAGGTCAAATGGATGTTAAAACTGCTTTTCTAAATAGTGAACTGGAAGAAGAAATTTTTATGGAACAACCTACAGATTTTGTAACTCGTGGGCAAGAAAATTAAAGTCTATAAGTCATATAGTACTTTGTACGGTCATAAATAAGCCATAAGAAATGTCATGAAAAGTTTGACAATTTGATTATATCAAATGAATTAAAAGTGAATGAAAGTGACAAATGTATTTACTATAAACCGGTAAATATCTTTTTCATTATCATATGTCTCTATGTAAATGATTTACATGTTTAGAGCAAACATTCATGTTGTGAATGGAGTGAAATCATTGTTTGTCTAACAACTTTGATATGAAAGAGTTCGAAAAGGTAGATGTAATCTTACGTATTAAGATTACCAATGAGAATTCCTTTAAAATAGTCTCATCATGTTGAGAAGGTTTTAAAGAAATATATTTACTTTGACTGCAAACTTGTTTGCATACCATATGATCCAAGTGTAAAAACTATGGAAGAACACCGATAAAAGTGTAAGACAATCAGAATATGAAAGTACTATTAGCCGTATTCGGTATGTCACTGATTGTAATAGACCCAACATTGCAAATGTTGTGGGATTGTTGTTCATGTTTACCTGTAAACTTGATAATGAGCATTTATATGTTATTGAGAGGTTCATGAGACACCTTAAAAGGACCTTGAATCTTATATTACAATAGCAGATATTTCCTATTGTAATTGAAGGATACAGTGATGTAGATTGGAATATATTATCATATGATTCCAAAAATAACTAGTAACTATATATTTAATATAGTAGAGAAACTGTATCTTAGAATCAAAGAAACAGACCATATTGGCTCAGTCCACTATGTAGTCTGAAATGATAGCATTATTGACTGCTAATGAAAGAGCAAGATGGTTAAAATACTTGCTTTCTAGGATTCCTTTATGCAATAATTTATGCCAGATGTGTTGATCCATTGCGATAGTACCGCGGCTATTGCATAAATTGAGAACCGTTATTATAATGGTAAAAGACTTCAAATAAGAAGTAAGCACATCGTAGTGTGAGAATTACTCTCTAAATGAGCTGTAAGAATGGGTCATGTACACACTGATGAAAATTTAGCAGATCCTTTGACGAAAGGAATAGTTAAAAAGGAAGTCTATAATACATCTGTTAAGATGGGACTAATGCCTACTGTGAATTACTTATGATGGTAACCCAACCTAAAAGACTGGAGATCCCAAGAATTAGGTTTCAATGGGTAAACAACAAGTCGTGAGTAATAGGGAAATGATCATGCAAGTATAAGAAGCATGAATCCTGAAGCGAAAAGGATGAGGTAATAGAAACTCTTAATGAGATCTATACTCTGTATCAGAGGAGTATCTGGCTTCAGGGGTACTTGAGATAGACTCACCTATATGAATGTGGAACTGAGGCCGGTTCCAATGGAGTTTTGGGGCGAACTCCTAGAGCGTTCATGAAACTGGGATACACGTGCAGGGCCATTAAAGCACGGGCTTTTAAGATACACCTTAGGAAAGGTTGTGTGCTGGTTTGAGAAAAATCTGAGATAGAGTTCCAAGACTAAAGGTCACTCTTGCTTAATCAGGCTCTTACTGGCTACGTGAAGGTTCCAAGACATAGCTCACCTTTGCTTATGTACAATCTTATAGAAGCGTCCTACGCTATTTTGGAATTTTCTTTTAAATTCAAGTGGGGGATTGTTGGAACAAAGAACACATTTATGTGTGAATTGAAAATAAAATATTGAGTCCCGTTTTGGGTAGTAGAACATATTAGTATGTCTTATATACTAATGTGTATTTTGAGATAAAAATAATAAAAGGTAAACTCTACATATTATTATTATTATTATTAGCACATTCTATAGGTTGTTGTGAACTCACTTGAGTTACTAAATAATAGGAAGAATAGTAGAAAAAGTCATAACATGTGTTCCTAAATATTCGGCCACATCACCTTCTACTAAGTCATGAGTATGATGTCAATTTGATAGGAATTAAGTGAGTGACATCTTTACTTCCTATAATTAAGGACATGTTATTTTCCTTATGAGATTAGAGAACTACCCTAATTAAAAAATACAACACGATCAGTCTTGTAAAAGAGGCTTAGCTACAAGCTCCATTGCTGTGATTAGGATACAGATAGTCCAAAAATTATTTGAGTTCATATGTATATCGTCCAACATGAAACTGCCAGTGCTGAGTGCTGACTTCTAAATCCTGGCACTTAATGTGCGGCAAAGAGTGTTGGATCTAATGGGTGATATGTGGTTGATATGTGATAGCTTCCATGTTCACTTCTTGCAATTACCATATGTTTCATTCTGCAATTACAATTTCTTGTGGATGCTTGCTAAGAGGTAATTGAAATAATCTTTTGATATTATTATACATGTTGTATATAATAATATATTAATTATTTACAGTTTCATATAACTAGTGCACCGACTGTGGAATGATGCTAAGATATTAGAAATTTTATTTGTCTGTCGACAACTAAGGAAAGAGAATTAGTCTTTTATATTTAATCATATACATTTATTTTGTAACAAAGAGAGTATATGCAATTTTTCACAATGAGAGAGAGTATATGCATTATCTATTTATATTTGTGTTATAAGTATTCAAACCACAATGTTGCTGCTAATCTACGGCTATAAGCAATAATACTAGTACTTGTATTAGTATTAGTTAATTTAAGAGTGATTAAAGTATCACAGTTCCTTCAAATTTATAAGAATGGTCATAATACCATATTCCCTTTGTCTTAAGAATGGTCCAAGTACCATATAAGAATGGTCTCAGTACCATATTATAGTGGTCATCGCACCATATTAGAATGGAGTTAAAATCATAGCGCACTGATTTTAGTACCATATTGAGGGTGTAATTCTTGCCCGATATCTACAGTGCAGTATTTATCGGTATCAGTTGAACTGGGCTGTTTTATCCTGGGGACTTCGTGGTTGATCGTCTGCCTTGCACAATTTTGGGCAGTGCCGCGAAACGTCTTAAAGAAAGCGACCTAGTACGCGACTCAATCCAGTAATATCTTTGGTAGCTGAAAATTATTTTAGACAATTTTTGACCTCGGGGTGAACAATTTTAAGACGTTTCATTTCTGCCATGTCTACCGAAGAAATTACTGGCTCATATTATGATGTTGCTGACGAGAACAAGCCATTTCGGTTTGAAGGGAATCACTTCAAATATTAGCAACAAAATTATGTTTTTATAATAACGAAAGAGTTGTTATTGTTTTGAAGAAAGATATTTCAATTTACTTTAGAAAATTGAACAAGCTAATAAGGATAAATAGCTAAACAATATTCCCTCGATTTTTCTGATAATGTGTCTTCACATTGATGAAGAAACTAGAAAGCAAGATCAGAAAAAAGAAGTGTTTGTTGTCTTGAACAACAACACTAGAAAGAAATTCACAGGTCTGAAGCAAACTGAAAAATTATTCAAACATCAGATACACACCGTGAATTAAAAAAGTATATGCGAGCTTGATGGTACATTGACTAGAAACTTAAAAATCATCACTTTTATTGATGACTGTTTAAGTTATATTTTCATATATCTTATGAAAAAAATAAAAGTGAAAAATGATAGTTTCGACATGTATTAAATATTTGGGCTGAACTTGAAAAATAAATCAATAAGAAAGTCAAGTATCATCACAGTTATAGAGGCACACAATATGATTTTCACACATTTAATGAGTTTGAAATTAGTCATGAAATAACTGCACTTACTATTTTGAAATGAACGGTAAAGTGAAAATAAAAAATAGAACCTTTACCGAGGTAGTTGTTGCAATCATGTTTAATTTTAGCGTTTCATCTTATTAGTGGGGGAATTTTCATTAACTGGTTGTTTTGTGCTAAATAGAGTGCCTAAGCACAAGAACAAAATTTCTATTCATGAAAGTTTGTAGAAAAGACAATATAATTTGTCTTCATTTTGAACTTGGAGTATTTTGACGTATGTTCAAATTCCCGACTCCAAGAGAGTTAAACTCACTAGAGCCTATGAATGTGTATTCATTGGATACATAATTAACAATAAAGCTTATAGGTTATATCCCTAAGCTTATAGGTTATATCCATAGAATAAAAAAAATAAAAATAAAAAGGGATTGATTTCTATGAAATTTGAATTTCTCTTTAAATTGAGAAATAGTGGGGGCACTAGTAGAGACAGTGTATATGATCAAATTCCAATGATCAAAATAATAATGAGAACATCGAAAAAGATGTAACAGAACCTCATTGAGGTAAGAAAGCAATATTTGCTAGAGTATGAACCTGATTACGTGTTTTATACATTAGAAGAAAATCTAATTAGCCTTCAAGAAGCGATGTCTCTCTTGGATGGTGATTTATGGCAAGAAGCCATAAAAGTTGACATAGACTCTCTAGAATTTAATTAGACATGATATTTAGTAGACTTGCCTTATGACTGCAAACTGAATGGTTGTAAATAAATTTTTAGAAAGAAAGAAAATATAGAAATTTCAACATTTTTTCTCCAATCACAAGATTAATATCCATAAGGTCAAATGGATGTTAAAACTGCTTTTCTAAATAGTGAACTGGAAGAAGAAATTTTTATGGAACAACCTACAGATTTTGTAACTCGTGGGCAAGAAAATTAAAGTCTATAAGTCATATAGTACTTTGTACGGTCATAAATAAGCCATAAGAAATGTCATGAAAAGTTTGACAATTTGATTATATCAAATGAATTAAAAGTGAATGAAAGTGACAAATGTATTTACTATAAACCGGTAAATATCTTTTTCATTATCATATGTCTCTATGTAAATGATTTACATGTTTAGAGCAAACATTCATGTTGTGAATGGAGTGAAATCATTGTTTGTCTAACAACTTTGATATGAAAGAGTTCGAAAAGGTAGATGTAATCTTACGTATTAAGATTACCAATGAGAATTCCTTTAAAATAGTCTCATCATGTTGAGAAGGTTTTAAAGAAATATATTTACTTTGACTGCAAACTTGTTTGCATACCATATGATCCAAGTGTAAAAACTATGGAAGAACACCGATAAAAGTGTAAGACAATCAGAATATGAAAGTACTATTAGCCGTATTCGGTATGTCACTGATTGTAATAGAGCCAACATTGCAAATGTTGTGGGATTGTTGTTCATGTTTACCTGTAAACTTGATAATGAGCATTTATATGTTATTGAGAGGTTCATGAGACACCTTAAAAGGACCTTGAATCTTATATTACAATAGCAGATATTTCCTATTGTAATTGAAGGATACAGTGATGTAGATTGGAATATATTATCATATGATTCCAAAAATAACTAGTAACTATATATTTAATATAGTAGAGAAACTGTATCTTAGAATCAAAGAAACAGACCATATTGGCTCAGTCCACTATGTAGTCTGAAATGATAGCATTATTGACTGCTAATGAAAGAGCAAGATGGTTAAAATACTTGCTTTCTAGGATTCCTTTATGCAATAATTTATGCCAGATGTGTTGATCCATTGCGATAGTACCGCGGCTATTGCATAAATTGAGAACCGTTATTATAATGGTAAAAGACTTCAAATAAGAAGTAAGCACATCGTAGTGTGAGAATTACTCTCTAAATGAGCTGTAAGAATGGGTCATGTACACACTGATGAAAATTTAGCAGATCCTTTGACGAAAGGAATAGTTAAAAAGGAAGTCTATAATACATCTGTTAAGATGGGACTAATGCCTACTGTGAATTACTTATGATGGTAACCCAACCTAAAAGACTGGAGATCCCAAGAATTAGGTTTCAATGGGTAAACAACAAGTCGTGAGTAATAGGGAAATGATCATGCAAGTATAAGAAGCATGAATCCTGAAGCGAAAAGGATGAGGTAATAGAAACTCTTAATGAGATCTATACTCTGTATCAGAGGAGTATCTGGCTTCAGGGGTACTTGAGATAGACTCACCTATATGAATGTGGAACTGAGGCCGGTTCCAATGGAGTTTTGGGGCGAACTCCTAGAGCGTTCATGAAACTGGGATACACGTGCAGGGCCATTAAAGCACGGGCTTTTAAGATACACCTTAGGAAAGGTTGTGTGCTGGTTTGAGAAAAATCTGAGATAGAGTTCCAAGACTAAAGGTCACTCTTGCTTAATCAGGCTCTTACTGGCTACGTGAAGGTTCCAAGACATAGCTCACCTTTGCTTATGTACAATCTTATAGAAGCGTCCTACGCTATTTTGGAATTTTCTTTTAAATTCAAGTGGGGGATTGTTGGAACAAAGAACACATTTATGTGTGAATTGAAAATAAAATATTGAGTCCCGTTTTGGGTAGTAGAACATATTAGTATGTCTTATATACTAATGTGTATTTTGAGATAAAAATAATAAAAGGTAAACTCTACATATTATTATTATTATTATTAGCACATTCTATAGGTTGTTGTGAACTCACTTGAGTTACTAAATAATAGGAAGAATAGTAGAAAAAGTCATAACATGTGTTCCTAAATATTCGGCCACATCACCTTCTACTAAGTCATGAGTATGATGTCAATTTGATAGGAATTAAGTGAGTGACATCTTTACTTCCTATAATTAAGGACATGTTATTTTCCTTATGAGATTAGAGAACTACCCTAATTAAAAAATACAACACGATCAGTCTTGTAAAAGAGGCTTAGCTACAAGCTCCATTGCTGTGATTAGGATACAGATAGTCCAAAAATTATTTGAGTTCATATGTATATCGTCCAACATGAAACTGCCAGTGCTGAGTGCTGACTTCTAAATCCTGGCACTTAATGTGCGGCAAAGAGTGTTGGATCTAATGGGTGATATGTGGTTGATATGTGATAGCTTCCATGTTCACTTCTTGCAATTACCATATGTTTCATTCTGCAATTACAATTTCTTGTGGATGCTTGCTAAGAGGTAATTGAAATAATCTTTTGATATTATTATACATGTTGTATATAATAATATATTAATTATTTACAGTTTCATATAACTAGTGCACCGACTGTGGAATGATGCTAAGATATTAGAAATTTTATTTGTCTGTCGACAACTAAGGAAAGAGAATTAGTCTTTTATATTTAATCATATACATTTATTTTGTAACAAAGAGAGTATATGCAATTTTTCACAATGAGAGAGAGTATATGCATTATCTATTTATATTTGTGTTATAAGTATTCAAACCACAATGTTGCTGCTAATCTACGGCTATAAGCAATAATACTAGTACTTGTATTAGTATTAGTTAATTTAAGAGTGATTAAAGTATCACAGTTCCTTCAAATTTATAAGAATGGTCATAATACCATATTCCCTTTGTCTTAAGAATGGTCCAAGTACCATATAAGAATGGTCTCAGTACCATATTATAGTGGTCATCGCACCATATTAGAATGGAGTTAAAATCATAGCGCACTGATTTTAGTACCATATTGAGGGTGTAATTCTTGCCCGATATCTACAGTGCAGTATTTATCGGTATCAGTTGAACTGGGCTGTTTTATCCTGGGGACTTCGTGGTTGATCGTCTGCCTTGCACAATTTTGGGCAGTGCCGCGAAACGTCTTAAAGAAAGCGACCTAGTACGCGACTCAATCCAGTAATATCTTTGGTAGCTGAAAATTATTTTAGACAATTTTTGACCTCGGGGTGAACAATTTTAAGACGTTTCATTTCTGCCATGTCTACCGAAGAAATTACTGGCTCATATTATGATGTTGCTGACGAGAACAAGCCATTTCGGTTTGAAGGGAATCACTTCAAATATTAGCAACAAAATTATGTTTTTATAATAACGAAAGAGTTGTTATTGTTTTGAAGAAAGATATTTCAATTTACTTTAGAAAATTGAACAAGCTAATAAGGATAAATAGCTAAACAATATTCCCTCGATTTTTCTGATAATGTGTCTTCACATTGATGAAGAAACTAGAAAGCAAGATCAGAAAAAAGAAGTGTTTGTTGTCTTGAACAACAACACTAGAAAGAAATTCACAGGTCTGAAGCAAACTGAAAAATTATTCAAACATCAGATACACACCGTGAATTAAAAAAGTATATGCGAGCTTGATGGTACATTGACTAGAAACTTAAAAATCATCACTTTTATTGATGACTGTTTAAGTTATATTTTCATATATCTTATGAAAAAAATAAAAGTGAAAAATGATAGTTTCGACATGTATTAAATATTTGGGCTGAACTTGAAAAATAAATCAATAAGAAAGTCAAGTATCATCACAGTTATAGAGGCACACAATATGATTTTCACACATTTAATGAGTTTGAAATTAGTCATGAAATAACTGCACTTACTATTTTGAAATGAACGGTAAAGTGAAAATAAAAAATAGAACCTTTACCGAGGTAGTTGTTGCAATCATGTTTAATTTTAGCGTTTCATCTTATTAGTGGGGGAATTTTCATTAACTGGTTGTTTTGTGCTAAATAGAGTGCCTAAGCACAAGAACAAAATTTCTATTCATGAAAGTTTGTAGAAAAGACAATATAATTTGTCTTCATTTTGAACTTGGAGTATTTTGACGTATGTTCAAATTCCCGACTCCAAGAGAGTTAAACTCACTAGAGCCTATGAATGTGTATTCATTGGATACATAATTAACAATAAAGCTTATAGGTTATATCCCTAAGCTTATAGGTTATATCCATAGAATAAAAAAAATAAAAATAAAAAGGGATTGATTTCTATGAAATTTGAATTTCTCTTTAAATTGAGAAATAGTGGGGGCACTAGTAGAGACAGTGTATATGATCAAATTCCAATGATCAAAATAATAATGAGAACATCGAAAAAGATGTAACAGAACCTCATTGAGGTAAGAAAGCAATATTTGCTAGAGTATGAACCTGATTACGTGTTTTATACATTAGAAGAAAATCTAATTAGCCTTCAAGAAGCGATGTCTCTCTTGGATGGTGATTTATGGCAAGAAGCCATAAAAGTTGACATAGACTCTCTAGAATTTAATTAGACATGATATTTAGTAGACTTGCCTTATGACTGCAAACTGAATGGTTGTAAATAAATTTTTAGAAAGAAAGAAAATATAGAAATTTCAACATTTTTTCTCCAATCACAAGATTAATATCCATAAGGTCAAATGGATGTTAAAACTGCTTTTCTAAATAGTGAACTGGAAGAAGAAATTTTTATGGAACAACCTACAGATTTTGTAACTCGTGGGCAAGAAAATTAAAGTCTATAAGTCATATAGTACTTTGTACGGTCATAAATAAGCCATAAGAAATGTCATGAAAAGTTTGACAATTTGATTATATCAAATGAATTAAAAGTGAATGAAAGTGACAAATGTATTTACTATAAACCGGTAAATATCTTTTTCATTATCATATGTCTCTATGTAAATGATTTACATGTTTAGAGCAAACATTCATGTTGTGAATGGAGTGAAATCATTGTTTGTCTAACAACTTTGATATGAAAGAGTTCGAAAAGGTAGATGTAATCTTACGTATTAAGATTACCAATGAGAATTCCTTTAAAATAGTCTCATCATGTTGAGAAGGTTTTAAAGAAATATATTTACTTTGACTGCAAACTTGTTTGCATACCATATGATCCAAGTGTAAAAACTATGGAAGAACACCGATAAAAGTGTAAGACAATCAGAATATGAAAGTACTATTAGCCGTATTCGGTATGTCACTGATTGTAATAGACCCAACATTGCAAATGTTGTGGGATTGTTGTTCATGTTTACCTGTAAACTTGATAATGAGCATTTATATGTTATTGAGAGGTTCATGAGACACCTTAAAAGGACCTTGAATCTTATATTACAATAGCAGATATTTCCTATTGTAATTGAAGGATACAGTGATGTAGATTGGAATATATTATCATATGATTCCAAAAATAACTAGTAACTATATATTTAATATAGTAGAGAAACTGTATCTTAGAATCAAAGAAACAGACCATATTGGCTCAGTCCACTATGTAGTCTGAAATGATAGCATTATTGACTGCTAATGAAAGAGCAAGATGGTTAAAATACTTGCTTTCTAGGATTCCTTTATGCAATAATTTATGCCAGATGTGTTGATCCATTGCGATAGTACCGCGGCTATTGCATAAATTGAGAACCGTTATTATAATGGTAAAAGACTTCAAATAAGAAGTAAGCACATCGTAGTGTGAGAATTACTCTCTAAATGAGCTGTAAGAATGGGTCATGTACACACTGATGAAAATTTAGCAGATCCTTTGACGAAAGGAATAGTTAAAAAGGAAGTCTATAATACATCTGTTAAGATGGGACTAATGCCTACTGTGAATTACTTATGATGGTAACCCAACCTAAAAGACTGGAGATCCCAAGAATTAGGTTTCAATGGGTAAACAACAAGTCGTGAGTAATAGGGAAATGATCATGCAAGTATAAGAAGCATGAATCCTGAAGCGAAAAGGATGAGGTAATAGAAACTCTTAATGAGATCTATACTCTGTATCAGAGGAGTATCTGGCTTCAGGGGTACTTGAGATAGACTCACCTATATGAATGTGGAACTGAGGCCGGTTCCAATGGAGTTTTGGGGCGAACTCCTAGAGCGTTCATGAAACTGGGATACACGTGCAGGGCCATTAAAGCACGGGCTTTTAAGATACACCTTAGGAAAGGTTGTGTGCTGGTTTGAGAAAAATCTGAGATAGAGTTCCAAGACTAAAGGTCACTCTTGCTTAATCAGGCTCTTACTGGCTACGTGAAGGTTCCAAGACATAGCTCACATTTGCTTATGTACAATCTTATAGAAGCGTCCTACGCTATTTTGGAATTTTCTTTTAAATTCAAGTGGGGGATTGTTGGAACAAAGAACACATTTATGTGTGAATTGAAAATAAAATATTGAGTCCCGTTTTGGGTAGTAGAACATATTAGTATGTCTTATATACTAATGTGTATTTTGAGATAAAAATAATAAAAGGTAAACTCTACATATTATTATTATTATTATTAGCACATTCTATAGGTTGTTGTGAACTCACTTGAGTTACTAAATAATAGGAAGAATAGTAGAAAAAGTCATAACATGTGTTCCTAAATATTCGGCCACATCACCTTCTACTAAGTCATGAGTATGATGTCAATTTGATAGGAATTAAGTGAGTGACATCTTTACTTCCTATAATTAAGGACATGTTATTTTCCTTATGAGATTAGAGAACTACCCTAATTAAAAAATACAACACGATCAGTCTTGTAAAAGAGGCTTAGCTACAAGCTCCATTGCTGTGATTAGGATACAGATAGTCCAAAAATTATTTGAGTTCATATGTATATCGTCCAACATGAAACTGCCAGTGCTGAGTGCTGACTTCTAAATCCTGGCACTTAATGTGCGGCAAAGAGTGTTGGATCTAATGGGTGATATGTGGTTGATATGTGATAGCTTCCATGTTCACTTCTTGCAATTACCATATGTTTCATTCTGCAATTACAATTTCTTGTGGATGCTTGCTAAGAGGTAATTGAAATAATCTTTTGATATTATTATACATGTTGTATATAATAATATATTAATTATTTACAGTTTCATATAACTAGTGCACCGACTGTGGAATGATGCTAAGATATTAGAAATTTTATTTGTCTGTCGACAACTAAGGAAAGAGAATTAGTCTTTTATATTTAATCATATACATTTATTTTGTAACAAAGAGAGTATATGCAATTTTTCACAATGAGAGAGAGTATATGCATTATCTATTTATATTTGTGTTATAAGTATTCAAACCACAATGTTGCTGCTAATCTACGGCTATAAGCAATAATACTAGTACTTGTATTAGTATTAGTTAATTTAAGAGTGATTAAAGTATCACAGTTCCTTCAAATTTATAAGAATGGTCATAATACCATATTCCCTTTGTCTTAAGAATGGTCCAAGTACCATATAAGAATGGTCTCAGTACCATATTAGAGTGGTCTTCGCACCATATTAGAATGGACTTAAAATCATAGCGCACTGATTTTAGTACCATATTGAGGGTGTAATTCTTGCCCGATATCTACAGTGCAGTATTTATCGGTATCAGTTGAACTGGGCTGTTTTATCCTGGGGACTTCGTGGTTGATCGTCTGCCTTGCACAATTTTGGGGAGTGCCGCGAAACGTCTTAAAGAAAGCGACCTAGTACGCGACTCAATCCAGTAATATCTTTGGTAGCTGAAAATTATTTTAGACAATTTTTGACCTCGGGGTGAACAGGTCCCATCACCCAATTTCATATTTCAAATGGCATAGCATTGTTAAGAATCTAGGTGAGATTCAATATTCTTTGAAAAAACAACCCATATCAAGATTGGGGATGAGGATCACAAACAAAATTATCTTTACTTTTTTTGTGTGAATATTGAACTACTTTCTTTTTGTTTCCACAAAGGATTTCTTTTTGTGATTGTTGATTTTCTGTGGAGAGTATCTCAGCCCCTTTATTTTGTGTGTGAGTTCCAATAGCTTACTAATAAAAAGAAAATCGCTCATTAAATTCCAACATTGAAGAATCAAAAAACAGTTTTCTTTTACTAATAAAAAATCGTTATGAACCGTTCAATGGCGATTTTCTTTTTCTTTCAAGCACTCTTTCTTCCTAAATATCAATCTCAATACTATTTTCTTCCATCCTCTTATGGCTTCCAAAATCCTATTAAAGGGCCACCCAAGGACCATATCCTTTTATCCATAGAAAATTGTTCATACATCATAACTCTAAAAATTAAAACAACTGTTTTGTCAAAAAAATAAAATTAAAACAACTGTAGTTGCATGATATAATGACCCTCTACTATCAACAAATAGTAATGATCACTTGCATGCCTCTTCTTAATGTGGATTCATGTAATTTTTTTTCTTTTGAAAAAGCTAAATTAATACATACAAATTGACACTAGAGAGAATCGAACTTGAAACTTTAAGAAGGAACAGACTCTCGAGTCTCAAGCCAATATCACCGGACCAAACCAAGTAGGTTTGGATTCATGTAATGTTGATAATGCAAATGCGCTACATTGTTTCCTTTCATTCTTCATTTGAGAGCTATGTTTATATTTAATAATCACAAGGTTTGGTGTGTGTTTTATATAGAGGTCGTTAGATTTTGGTAGAGTGTATTTTTAGTATTTTTTTGTATTCTGAATTTTATCTTATTTTTATTGCGTATTATATATAATACCATTTGTAATTAAAAAAAAAAAACAAGGTTTGGTAAAAAGTTAAAATTTCTATCTCCACGTGATTAATTTAACTTATATCTTTAAAATTTAAACTCATGAGTCATGTAGCAAGTGAAAGTCATGTGTATTTTTTCTATTAAAGAAGCATGTAAGTCTTGTAAAAAATTCTTTCAAATAATAGTGGTAATATTTTTATTATTTTTTTGCTGAAAAAGAATAGTGGTAATATTTTGGTTTGTTTGACTTAAATGAACTTCATTTACCATTTAAACATTGCTTTAGATAATAAATTATTTGCATCCCACACCTTGTATTGTTTAAAATAGTGACTCATTTAAATGAGTCAAACAAATTAATATTTTTAGCACATTTTTCTACAGACAAATTTAAAATAAATTGGATTATTTTTATTTTTTTATCAAGTAAATAACTAGAATTTTATGCTTAAGCCACACTTAAGGTGAATAAGTGAAGAATTCAATGTTTAAATTTTGATCGCTATATATAATAACGTTTCTATCAACTGAGTTATGCTCACGAAAACGCATCATCTTCATTATTACTTTAAGTCTTTCTTAACTCTTTATATCTCTTTCTGTCAAAAAAAAAACTCTTTATATCTCTTAATTTTACTCACTACTACAATTTTGACATATAATAGCGTGAATTTAATAGTGTTTTAACGTGTGACATATAACAGCGCTTTTAAAAACAGCGAAGGTCGTATACACGGAAAATGCAAGGAGAATGCGCGCAGAGCATAGCAGTGACACGAATCACGCTCTTCCATTGCAACAACCTCTCCTCAATATTCATATTCACGAGCTTGTTTGCCAAAATGCAACTCGTGAAGGTGTGACCCACTTTCTTTTATTTTTATTCAATTAATTAAATTATTATTTGGTGATTCAACCTTTAGCTTTACCCGTCATCATCATCATCATCATCAAGTTTTATTTTAATTTTTCTAATAAATGCAAAACCAAAAAGTTGTGGTTGGTAATGGTATAGTGTGGATAACAAATGATATTTTTTTAAAAGAGAAAAAGAACAAGGAGATATAATTTTTGTGAATGATGAAATGAATCACACCATGATTTTTTAGTGGTTGATTTTGTTCCAATAGTAAACTTGTTCGTTAAGTATCAGTTATATATTGTTTTGAGTAAAAGGAATTCAAAGTTTTTGATTATATACTTATGATCTTGACTTTGACTTTCAAATTCATGTGAGTAAAAAAAAATAAATACCCTGCAAAATCAAATAAATAGATTTATAATAAAAGATTGTTAAATTCCACTTGCTTATTAATACTTACAAACTTTGTGCCGTATAAATAATACTGTATTTATATTGTATTGTAAGATTACAAATAATACAAAACAATTGTCTTGAATAATACAAAAATATTGTCTTCTTCTATAGATTTGAGTATCTTCTCTATTCTTGGTATTGCTCTTATTAGTCTATATGAATATACACATACTCCAAATTTTGAAACATTGTTTAAGTGTCAAAAAGACACGTAAACTATTTGTCAAAAATAACATTGGTTACGTGTCAAAAAACATGTTATAGACCAAGAAATCAATGCTCTACCCGTAATAATTTATTATAGATAAATGAACGTTTTTGTCAATTTGTTCGTCAAAGTATACTTATCAACAATGTCAATTTCGTTTCCAATTTCTCAATTATATATGTGAAAGCTATAGTTTTAATTTGTGTAACCCACCTCACTACCTTAGCTTTCTTAGCAATGAGTGTACAATTCTTGCATTATTTCAATATTGTCATTACGTGTCTCATCATATATGTGTCTGTCGACATAGAAATATAAACGATCAAGATGATAAAATACTTTATGTATGCATAATTTTTTTTGGATAGAGTTGAATTGATGAATGATGTTCCCTACTGTTTTTATATTGCTTCATCATCATTGTACATGATTATATACCAACCAATCAAAAATAAAATAAAATAAAATGGGTCCACCTACCATTATAACCACAGTACCATCAACCACACTGGATTCTGGCCCAACTCAGTTACAGTATTTGGTTATTTACTCATTCACCAATAGTTCTAATACGACGCCGTTTCTTTAAACTTCCAACACCGACACTTTTATTTACATCATTCTTTTCCCGTTCCGTTCCGTTTTCTTTTCCCGTTTCGTTCCGTTTTCCTACCCCAAACGACCCCACGTGTAACCCCACCACCAACGGATACTGCATAATCGTACGTGAAATTTCGAAGTACAATGCAAATTATAAATTGTGTTCAGTTTTTGACAATATTCTAAAATGACATGACTTAGTTTTATCATTTTCACGGATTTTATTCTAATAGTGAATAAAAAAAAAAATTGAACAAATTGTGAATCAAATTTTGATATATGTATACGTGAGTCAATTTATTAGATTTATAATTGTTCCTCCTTTCATGAATTACTTAAAATTTTCCATATAGGAGTATCACAAGATGTCTTGGGATAGTAGTTAAATTCTACCGAAATGTATTTTTCTACTTACTTAAAAATGCAGGAGAAAGAAAATAACAATCATCATCAAATTGAGTCTTGCTTGCGATTGTCCCGGAACCGGAACAATTGTTAAAGAACTATAATGAGAAACATAATAAATAAATTACTAAACATGCTAAAGATGAAATAAATAAATAAATTGAACTTCATAAGTTTACTCTAGTGATAAAATGACATATCGATCCTAAGTTCGAGTCCCATAGTACTTTTGAAAGAAGATAAACGTAAGTCTTCGCTATCTTAAATTGGAGCATTGTCCTTGGCCATAAATTTTTATTACCAAAACAAAAAAAAATAAAAAGTAAATTGGTAATTTTTTGAGCTTTGGCAGTTACTCCTTCGGCAGACACTCCGAACCGAAGTTAGGTTTACTTCATTTACTATCAAAAAAAAATCCTTCGGAACCGGACCGCTACGTCGTAATAAGCCCCGTTCTGTTTTCTCACAGAGACAGCAAAAATTAAAACACCGCAATTTCCAGCTGGCAGTCTTAACCGCACCTC
Source organism: Trifolium subterraneum (assembly GCA_951799995.1). Lineage (NCBI taxonomy): Eukaryota > Viridiplantae > Streptophyta > Magnoliopsida > Fabales > Fabaceae > Trifolium > Trifolium subterraneum. Next base: position 25,846,211 of record OX637467.1, read on the forward strand.
GAGGCTCAGTAACGGTCACAGATTCCAGCTGTATTCCACACCAGCGCACAAACTACTATCCTACGCCTAACCAGATTCTCAATTCTCCATTACACTACAAATACTGTATTTACTTTAATGCAATATTAATAATCCAAGTGATTATTCATGAAATCGATTTTATTCACTTTTTTTTTTTTGTTTCTTCCTGAACGAACACATAATCTAAAACAATAATTTCAGATATACAAAATACAAGTGGAACAAGAATATATAGAATGGAAGAGTAAGATGAAAGAAAAAGAAAGAAGAACACACGTGTGAAGATTTAGCTTAAAAATCGGCGAGTTTTCTATGAAGATGAGTTTTCGGTATCTGTTGCAAACTTCGAATCGCTAACACATCGCTTCGTTTCGCATCCACGTAATGTATTCCAATTTCATCATTAATTTCTGCCGCTAAAACAGATCGAAACAACAAAAAAAGATTAGAACAATTAATTGCAAATCAATCATTAATTAATGATAATAATGAAATTAATTTGAGTTTGCATTGCTGTGTTTGTAAATTGTAATTGTACCTAGATGATGACGTTTGAATCCGGTGAAATGATCTAAATCTGAAGGAGAAGGAGTGTGAGAGAAAAAGTAGAGGATGAAGAAGCAAAAGAGAGTGAGGATTGGAATGAGGTGAATGAATTTGTGAGGTGTTGATGGAGATGATAAAGAGAGACGGTGAGGTTTCGGTGGTTCGTCGGTGATGATAGTATTACCGGTATCGATGATTCCATGGAGATGGAGCTTGGAAGAGGGTGAACCTAGTGATTGTCTGTGCATCGTGTTAAACTCTCACAGACAGAGAGGTTGAAAGCGAAACTCAGAAAATGCCAGAGAGAGAGAGAGGTGATGAAGAGAGAGATATAGAAAGAGTGTCAAGTGTGAATTTTGTTATTCTTATTCTTTTTTTTTTAAGATGTAATTTGTTTTTTTGTGTTTTTTAATTGGTATTTTTATTTAGGCTCGTGACCCCATTGTTCCTATTCTATGCTCAATTGTTTGTCCTTTTAAGTGGTTCCTTTCCATTTACTCATCTTCACTCTTTTTCTTTTTCCTTTTGTTAACTTTTTTCTCCTTTTTTTAATTAAAGTTGCATTTGGATTTGTATCTTTGGTTTGGGTAAAAAAATAAATGAAATAATATAGGATGAGTTATAATTTTCTTTTTATAATATTTTCGTTGATAGACGCAGAATTTGGGCTTGTATCAAATAAAATTGTTACTCGCAAAAAGGGTGCGAACTAAAACACAGTTTGTTGTTTAGTGTGCGAAATCAGTTTGCATTTTAACTAGTGAATCTTATATAAATGTGGCTAATATTCTAACACACACTGTTTAACTCTATAAATTGAAACATCATTTTTTTTAAACACTCACTCATACATTGTTTCATTCAAAATGTTTTTTTGGGGGTAAATGAATGGTTCACACTTTAACTTGTCAACTGTATTTCATTCAAAATTGTTTCATGGGAGATGAGAGAATGGTCAAAAGGACCAAAAAATTTGATTTTTATAAGGTTCTCATTCTAGAATGTGAACTCAGTTTGCAGTTTGTATCCTAGAATGTGAACTCTTTAATCCCTATTTTTTGCTATATATACTTGTATTCTACGTTGCGAGGGAGTAAAATATAAGTGTCAGGGTGTGTGGGTGAGATTCGGGGGTGAGAAGAAATTCTCTTATAAAGTAAGGCATGTCTTCCATTTGGGCTTTGTTATTAATGTATGTATAATTAGATTTATTCTCCCACACCCCCCCCTCCCCCAATTTTCTCTTTTCAACTTCGGAAAATGTTCTCCATAGTCTTTTAGTTTAAATTTTACATAAATACACGCTTCAGAATGTATTTTCCAAATTTTTTAGTGGCTGTTGGGGGAAAAAGGAACATGAGGGGAGAGAATAAATCCTTTATTTCTTGACTCTCTTAAAAATAAATAAAAATATGCTATTTAAATTTTAGAATTCGAAACGTATTTTTCGTTATTTGAATTACATAACATAAATCAAGGAGATATACAAATTTTCAGTGGCCCGCAATCTCGGCCATTAGTCGGTGGCCATTTATGATTAGTCTTTGCAGAGACGCCTCTTATCTGATGTATTGGGCCTGCAAATTTATTTTTTTATTTAAATAAAATTGAATTTATCTTTGCATTTTTGGGGTAAAAAAAAGGAAATGAAAATATTATAAGGATAAGACATATATTTCTTTTTAGTGGGATGATTATTGACTGATTTTTACTTATCTTTCGATTGAACTCGATTATCAAATTGAACTCGATTATCAAATTCCCCTTTCTATAGGAATCAGGGAGTTAACAAAAAAATTCAATATTTTTATTAATAAAATCTTAATTTATTTAAAATGAAACAAATCGATTAAGATCGGTCAAATACTATGTGACAAATTGAATACAATGATGATTGCCCCCACTTTAGCACATGTCTTCGAGTTATCTCTCACTCATTGTGAGACTCTTAACACACCCCTCAAACCCAACATTGTTGGACTTAGTGCCTAGTTTTGAGTCATCTCTCATCAAATGGGGGGGTGTCTTAATGCAAACCTTTACGCTAGCAAGTAGCCCAACAAATATTGAAGGAGAATCTAATATCTTAGAATTTAGATTGATCCTAACTCAATTTCATATTAGGTGAGAGATGCCACTTCTTTTTTTTTATCAAGTAATCCAGTGACTAGAAATTTCACTCTTAAGACGGATAAGTGAGATGATCGGAGTTCGAACCCCGACCCTCAACGTATATAATGCAATGTCCTACCAACTGAGCTAAGTTCACGGAACGAGGGGTGCCGCTCTTTATAATACCGGACAATTGAACTTAATGTTACTACAAATCAAAGATAAAGAAAGGTGATGAGAATGACTTGAATTTTAGGATCAAAGAATATATACGGTATAAACCAAGTCCAAAATTTCTAGAGAGTCAAAATCGGGTATGGGCCATAAAGGGCTTAAAGCCCATATTACCAAGAAACTCAACCGAGAAATGGTCACGAAAAAACGCAGCAGCGTCACCGTGAACGAAAATTCTATACACCGCGAATGAGATCATGTTGAATAGAATGAAAACTTGCGCAAGAGGAAAAAGAAGAAGCCTAAGAATTTCAAATTGAGAAAGAAGAATCAAAATAATATATTATATCAAAAACCGAAAAATAGAAGAGAGAAAAAAATAGTTGCAGATTTCAATGGTGCTGTGGGAGATAACACTTGGAACTGCGTATTTTTTAGGTTTGAAACGAACCTATAAGCTTGCTTTAAGGATTCAACGAAAAGTTGTTAGTCCTAAGTACCCTAAGATCCGTCAATTTCTTCACAGGTTTGTTTCTTCATTTTGTTTCCAACATTTTGGTTATTGAATATGTGATATTGTTTGTTTGCATGGTTTATGGTTTAGGATAGGATTCACTTGCGATTTTACTAAAAATGATTGTTTCGTTGTGATGTTTGATGAATAAAAATATGATTTTGTGGATATTTTGTAATATGATGCTAGTTTGATCAATGATCATTGATGATCTATGTAATGTATATTTGTTAATGGCTTGGCTTATTTCTCAATTTTTGGTGCTTTGCTATGAATAGTACTTTAATTAGGGGCTGTTTGGATTAGTTTGATTTTGAGCTTGTGAAAAATAGTTTATGCAAATAAATAAGCTTTTATGTTAATTCATAAGTTCTCACTAGCAAAAATTGTATCTTTATAAGTTGTGTTTTCATAAACTAACTTGATAAACTTATAAATAATACATAAAAGCCTATTTATTTGCATAAACTGTGTTGCATAAGCTCAAAAATAAGTCAATTCAAACGGGCCCTAAGTACCTAGTTAGAACTTTTGGTGGGCTGTAGATGGACATTGCCGGTTTGAATTTAATAAGTCAATCCAAACCGGCCGTAAGTACCTAACTGGGACTTTGGTGGGTTGTAGATGGATGTTGTGGTTTGACTTTAAGCTCTGTTTGTGAGTTTGGAGGGGAGGGGCATTGGGTAAGAGGAAGGAAAAAAGGGTAATGGAAGAAATGGTAGTCTCTCAACTTGAATAAGGGAGTTTGTTTTTCTTTCCAATACAAAATCTTTTCAAAATGGGGAGTTAACAAATTGTTTGTATTGGAGGAGGATTTTTTTTTAGGGTGTAGATAAATTCTCCTAATCCAATCTACGTTGTTACCATACTCTCAACATTGATTGGATTTGGAGAATTTATCTAAACCCTGGAAAGTCTTCCTCCAATATCATTTTTGAGTTTTCCTAAATTAGGGGGTTTTGTTTTATGAAGAAAAACAAACTCCACAAAGTCCCCCCTTCCCAAAACCCCTTCAACTGCTTTTTTTTCCCCTTCCCAAAACCCTCTCCCCCCCTCCAAAATCCCAAACAAACCCTAAAGATTGAAGTTGTAGCCTCTACGACAAAGTACTTTGGGACACAGACTTTTCCAAACAAACATTATGAGTTGCTGATTGAGTTTGGTCATGTTTGGATTTGCGGTGAAATTTGCAGAAATCACGAGTCATCACAATTTTGCAATAGTTACACTTTGTAGCTTCAACAAAATCACAGTTCCACCTTGATTTTGTCATATCACTGCCCATCCAAACATGAACTTTGGTTTAAAAATAAGTGTAATTTTTTCAACCAAACTTTTTGTTTGCACAAAGTTTTCAACCCAACATAAAAGCTAATTTACATGATTTCTAGTGGAATTTAGGTTTGGAGGCAAAAATCAATGTGTCTGACAATACCCTAACATATGACATTATTGACAGAATCAAATTCTCATACTTTTCTAAAAAAAAATTAGTAAAATTCTCATAGTTATCGTGAAACCAAATGCATACATAAGTTTGTAATTGACTAATTGGTTTGCTTGTGTTTATAGGAATTGATTAAGTCACCTGATAAACATGATAGTTGTTTGGTTAAGGTGTTGCAAAATAGATTTTTCCTCAAAACCTTAGTTAGACTAGAAGTCTAGAAGTGATAAAAGATACCTTTTATGCGGAGTTTGAAAAGGTTATCTTAACTCTTACATTCAACTTATTGAGATTAATCACTCAACACACAATTACACCCAAATCAATTTTATGAAATCATTCAGTCACATTCAAAATCACAATTGCCAAATGTTCATTCAAAACCACCATTGAGCATTTTAAAACTGCTTTTCAGAATGCCCCGTTTTTTTTATTGTTGTTTCCTATTATTAGTATCCATTTGTCACTGAATTGTGTGTTATTCAATATCTTTATTGGTCTTCCTGTTTTGGTGCTTCACAGACGAACCCGTGCTGTATTTGATGTAGCAATCAAGGTCCATCGGAACATTCAAGAAAGAGACATAGAAGTGGGTAGGAATGTTGGAAATTTCATTTTGCGATGCCTAGATCGAATGAAGCCCTCAGCTCAAATTCGCGGTCATTCTAATCCACCCATCAGTGGTGGTAGCTCGAAAGAGAGCTTGACAAAGCAAACAACTGACACTTCCAACCACAAGCCTCCCAATCATTCTGGGCTATTCAAGAGGGACTCTGATAGGAACTTGTTTACCTCAATGAAGCCAAAGCCTTTTCCTAGTATTTCACGGATGATGAGACCACCAAATCCTGCTGGGACTACCATCCATGGCAGGAACCTCAGTACCTATGCCCCTGAGGTCTTTAGACAAAATTACAGAGTGAGTTGGCAAGAGAGTGTTATCAGGAAGGATGTCATGCAATGGATGCTGCAAAACTAACTGCTCAATGTTCATCACTGGTGGCTTTATTTGTTTATAAAGTTTTTGATCTCGACAGGATAAGGTGGTTGAATAATGATTGTGACTGATGTGTTGGAAACTCATGGTGTTAGAAGTTTTGCTCTCGTTTCTTTGCACATTGTATACCCGTCGAGCTTCATTTTGGATAATATGGGTGGTTATGCTCTTGTTTTTCTTCATTTTTTGGTTAAAGAAACTAGTTGTTAAAAAACCTCATATAGCAGTTAATCATCTACCTGCATCTGGATTAATAATAGTGAAGATTGTGCATTTCTGTTATGATTCTCTTTCAACTATTTTATAGTTCACACCTGTCTGTGTTTATGCAACTTACAGTCTGAACATGTTTGTATGATATCCATATTTGGTGTTTGCAATTGCACATTACCAATTTTATCCATTTCAATGTTCCTTTTGGATAACTAGTGATTATGAATTTCTTTTCAGTTTTGGTTAAAAAAACTCGTTGATAATAACCTCATATCACATATTCTTCATGTTGATTAACGTACAAGTTAGGAAGATTGTGCAGTTCTGTTGCATTTCTTTTATGAAACTTTCCTGGTTCACTTATGTATGAGTCTTACCTTGAAGAGTCTCTCACCTAAAAATTGAGATTTGTAAGTCTAAGAACTCTTTTACCTAATGAATTAGTCTTTGAATATTAGCTCTCCCTTTCTGGTTTCTGCTCATAACCTTAGTGTTGTCGTCAAGAGGTTGACTTCTTTAGAAGGGCTACCCACAGAGGATTCCAATTGAAGGAAGATTCTGATTTCTGACTGATAAATTTTGAGTAATTGTCTTTGAGTGTAGCTGTCGAGGACTTTGACACTTGAATGATGATGTATAGTAGTTATTTCTGAATTCCCTGTCAGCAAACATTATACTCTCTCTTCCTCCTTCTAGTAGTCATTTCTGAATTCCCTCTGGCAAGGGAATCATGCATTATATGCAGTAAAATATCTCGGCCAATAAATTGATATCAGACAGTTAGATTGCGCAACAGTAAAATCAATATAAACTATAAACTGATCTCGACCATTAACTTAAGATTGGACGGTCGAAATTGAAAATATGTCTTGTGGTTATTGCGTGCAATCTGTTTTCAGACGTTTCCCCACCGCTGCAGTGGCTTTTGTCACGTTTGGATAGAGATTCAGTGGATTTTGACCTAAACCCATTCTGATTAAATCGAAAGGCGGTGATTAAATTAAAAGTCAGGTTGAACCGAGCTTGATTAGTTAGCTTTATTTGCACTAGACCAGTTGATTCATTTCTTGAATTACAACATAAATTAATGTTGAATGCCTCTAATATAGGAGATGAATAGGTTGAAACATAGTTACTTTAAGCAATAATATGACCCTTCAAAACAATTTTAGCTGACTTCATGGTATTTATAAATATTATATTCTTTTCGACTTTCAAATGACCTGAATTTCATGGATATTTACAACTCAATATATTATCATTCTGATTATCACCACCACCAATTGTTTGGAGCACAACAGCAAAATCATGCCTCAATCAGGCGTCAAGCCGGTAGCAAATTGGTTACTATGCAAAAGGCCAAGTTTGATTTTCCATTAAAAATCATAGTTGTGCATGTGTTTCTTAAGCTTTCAAACGATATTAAAAAACACCTCATTTGAAGAAGTGTAGACAAGATTACATATTCTTTGAAAAATGGCTCAACATGACTTAGGGTCATTTTTTGCCAAAAGTTTGAATTAGGTCTTCATATCTTCATAAAACGCCATCAATATTAACCTTCAAGTTGTGTTTGTTTTACTTTATATTATTTTAAAATAGACATCAACATCTCAAGATATAACCTAATCTTTACATTCTGATTCTACTCAACATTATCTTTCTGCATTTTTTTGTTTGTTTTTACTTTCAAGTTTAACTCATTTATTACCAATCTCAAATTCGAGTCACTTTGTTTACAAACCAAGTTCAACTTGTTTCATTATCAAATGGTCTCAAACTAATGTTGAATTAGTTTGTTCATTACTGGTCATAACTCTGGTGTAAGCATGCTTCACAGTCCCAACAAACTTCAAATATATGGAAAAAAAACAGACTTAGATCCTCCACATTCAATATATCTCTACAACCTCCCTATCTCTTTCATAGATTCATTGTATCCTTTTTCTCTCTATGAAATTATTTTCTCTCTATTGCTCTCTTATTATAGCTATTGCAGATGGAACATAGATGTAGAAAATTTGCCTAGGATTTAAATCTAGCACCTAACATGCTGAGATTTTTACTGCTTTACAGAGACGCAGTGAAGTTGAACCTCATCCATACTACACAACTCCCTCACCATTGGATCAATCCTAATTGCTTAAAAACATGCTGAGATAAGCAGTTTTAACATCTCAAGTAGTTTTATAAATTTTATTTCACATTCCTTCCCCCAAATCAATATTTCACCGAAGTTAATAAGGCGGTGAACACAATGATTTCTAGTATATAGTAGAATGACAGTTTTACGGCATAAGTTCTGTATCCTTTAAATATACAACAGCTTGAGAAGGTAAAAAATGATACATGTTGAATATACCTTTAACATTTTGGGTGGGCAGAGGGAAATGGGGTGGTGAAATATCAAAAAGAAAAGATTATCACTTTCCTACTGATCAAGAAGGGGACTCCCTTCTCTTGCAAGGACAAACAGACCGCCATCTCCCCTTGATATTCGCAGGTCCTTATCAAGATATGTGGTAAGAAGCCAGGAGCTTGCCCTCCTCTCACCGGGTATGGGAATCTTAAGAGGTGACTGACCTGAAATGACACGAGATATGTTTCCAACCACACCCTCCAGAGGACCGAGAGATTGTTGCAGAGGCGCTAGGCTAATATTTTGGCCAAAAATGCTTATGTTTTCTGGTAGGTCAATTTTAGACTTTATCTCCGGAGGTTGAAATGATCCTTCTTTGAATGTAACCTGTTTTCATTTAGAAATGTTAGCAAGAGTTCCTAGTCATATGAAATCTAAAATTTCTAAGCATGCTGAAGAAACTAATGACTAACTTATAACAAAGGGTAGCATATTTATAGCAGTGTTATGCTTGCTTGACTGCCTGAGTAGTTCATTTAAGTGGAAAATTAATACAATATAGTCAATATTTTCTTAGACATGATTCATGAAAGAACATTAAGGTGTGATTTGTTCCATATACCAATCTCATCTAGGTTTTTTTTTATGGTCCACAACCGCAAGTTTAGCCACGACCTCGTGGCTCTTTATACCTCTGCAAACACAACACAGCAGTGACTGGAACTGCATCAGCCGTATTTCACTGCAATTCTCCGCAATACCAAAGATAGCAACCGCAATTAAAACCTTGATCTTATCTTATCTAATGAGAACAGGCTTTGATTATTGTTGTAGATATACATGTTACCTCTTTCCCTTTCACCTAGGCATGCATCTCTTTCACATGAACCTCTAGAACCTTTTGCCTTTATTAAATTTAGTAAATTATGAAGGTTTTCATGAGAATACCTGTACTCTTGTAGGGCTTCGAACTTCAAACGAGGCAGATGCACTGAATGACAATGAGGCAACAGGGCTAGACAATGTCACAGAGTTTATAATAGTGAAGCTATCAGTATCAATTGTTTGCAAGATTTTATCCACCTTCAACAAAGGTAATGATCCTGCTGCTAGAAGGGGCAACAGTTCAGAAGATGCTGTGTACCTGAAATCAGTTTGACAACCATATCATACAGATATATAATAAACACTTCGATTAAGACTCACTAATACAACATTATAACACATTGAGTTAATAACATCAATACCTATAACACCTTCATTTGTAAGATACAAAATCCTCATATGTTTACCATGCAAAGTACTCCCTCCGGTCTCATATATAAGCAAAAATTAACATTTTAGATTCATTAAAAAAGTAATGTATTTGGTCTATAATATAGACCAAATACTAAAAATTTAACATTCGCTTCTATGTAGGACCGGAGGGAGTAAGTCCTAAATACTCCTAGGATAAAAACATCATTAATAATTCATGCTTTCTCTATCTAACACTCCACATTGAAGGGTTTCTAGTGTCCGACATGTGGTTACACTTACATATACATAAAAATATTTCATTTTCACAACTTATTGCCGGTGTTGATCAATGTCGTGTCTGGTATCCGTATTTGTGCTTCATAGTCTATTTATACAAAGACTCCATCTATGAGGTCAATCAAACTTTTACTACCCTATTTAATTACAACTATATCAAATTTAGGTTGTGTTTGGCAATGTCACATTTTGAGCTTATAGCTTGTAAGCTTATATGACAAAAAAGACTCATTTGGTAACACTTTTTACTCGCGATTTTACTAGCTTATAGCTTATATTGCTAAGCTAATTCAATTAACGTATCACATTTAGCTTATCATTTTTTTCTCTGCCATCTTACTTGAAGAAAAAAATATATATATTAAACATACATTTTTACGTCATTTCATATTGTCATTTCATATTTATAAGTTAGTTCAACCGTTAATTTTACCAAACACTACAAAACACCACCAATTCAATTAGCTAATTTATCCCCTATAAGCACATCCGCTACAAACTAGTTTATCATCTATCTACTAATTATTACCAAACAAGCCTTAAACTCTTATCATAATTATAATACTAAAATTAATACTACTAAACACAAATTCAAAACACTTAGTAAACAATGATACTATTAAACACAAATTTAAAACTTTCAAAATGAATCAAACTTACAGCAACACCCAATTTCCACTGAGAAGCTCAAGTTCCTCTACCGGAGCAGGAGTAGGATTAGAAGCTTCCAACTGAGCCACCAACTCGGACACCTCAGCTCGAACCTCTGACCCAGCTCGGAACCCAAGTTCAGTCCCATAGACAGTATCAACAAGAGCACGCTTCAGCCCCTCATTCTCATCACCCACTCCTTCCTCCACCGGAGTTTCCGGAGCAAACGTTCCATTTCCGGCATCGCTATAGCTTCCGGAGTCAGCACCTGCTCCCGCTCCCGCTTCTTTTCCCCATTCATCCTCGTTCTTAGAAGGAACCGAATTTGAAACCTTGGAGGATAAAGACGGTTTAGCTTCGGGTACAGGTTCGGATTTCTCTCCCCACTCGTCGGTGATTTTGGAGGATGGAATATCGGCGTCGCCGATGTCGCCGGCGGCGATGAAGCGAAGAGAAGGGAATCGTGGAGTGCGAGGAGTGAGAGAGATTCGAGATTGAAGAGATGAGAGAGATGAAGGTTTAGGGTTTTGGGAGAAGATGAGAGGAACGCGAAGTGTGGAAGAGAGAAGAGCCATCGCGAAAACGGTTGAAACTGGAACTGAAAATTTTGAAGCTCTTTTTTGTTTTGTTTTTGTGTCACCGGAAAAAAGAAAATATCAAAGAACTCGTGGAAAGTGTGAATCACCCAAAATAAATAAAGGAATATCCTAATTTACTAAATAAATAAAATAGGAGTAATAGCTATCACAATATTAATAAACTACTTATTTGGTCATGATTTTCTAACTCAACAACCAACAAAAATGTTAAGTCAAGACAAAAAAAACAACAAATATGTTAACAAAAAACTTTTTTTTATTAAAGAAATAGAGAAAAATATGATATAATTTTTTTTTATAAGAAAAATATGATATAATTTGAGGACTAGATCAAAACTCACAAAAATATCGAGCAAACTTAGTCCGTATAAAAAAACAAAATCAAGTAGATTTATTGTAAGGTAGAAATATCATATTTTTAAAATATTCTTTAGAGATAAAAACTAATAACATGATTTCACCAATGATCGCCAATATGAGACAATCCACAATTAGCAAATTTAGTTGCACAATGATCATCCTCCCTAAAAAAAAGTGAGAAACATGAAAATGCATGTGAGTGCATCAGTTAAGACAATTAGTCCAACGATTGTGAAGCCTCCAAAGAACCATAAGAATATTTGTAAAAGCATCCACAACGAGTTTAGAGTCACACTATAACCAAACAAAACTCCTATTCTTCTTCTTAGCCAACTCAATTTCCTTTATCGTTGCAACAAGCTCGTCAAATAAGGATGTTTGGGTATCAATATAAAACTAATTAAAACCACATTTCATGATACTAAAACGATCCTTATCAAACGCTCTAATAGAAGCATGACCTAGAGAGACAGTGATGCAATTTTGTTTATGTGTATGAGAAGAACGTTTAGTATTCAACCAAGTATTCAAATCACGTATATTGCACATAGAAGCGATATAGTAACCACATTTTTTTTGACGATATAGTAACCACATTTTTAAAGTTGAATTAGTAAAAAGGAGTCAAAATCCTCTCCATTTTTGCCATTACTAATGTTTTGAGAAGCTAAATGCAATAATGTGACACTTGGTGGGTCAAACTTTTTATTATATGTTTAAAATTTCATCAAAACTATGATAATGGAGAGGAAAAATGGAGAGAGAAAATTGAGAGGATCTCAACTCAGTAAAAAACTTGTTATGAAGGAGTATCCAAATCTAAAAAGATTTGGAGGATGAAATATAAGGTTTCCAAATTAACTTACTCTAAGCAACCACATCTCATTAAGAGGAGGAGTAATAATAAAAGCATGTTTAAGTTAAGATTGTCATCTTGAGAGCCAACCAAACAATTTGATCATTGGGGTGGGGAGAAGGAAGAGTGAGGTCCTTGATTGTCTAAAGCTAGTCTAGATGATGATCAATAAGAATTTGGGAAATGTGCTAAACAAGATTTTGCATAAAGAGAAGTAGCATAACCAACAAAGTCATAAAATAGTTACCTTATTAATAATAATTTTGATTTTGGTGTGACCAACTCTATTATATAATATAGTTTTAAAAATTTGATATAATATAAAAATTCACATTTTTATAAATATAAAAATTATATAATTACATTTATTAAAATTGAATATAATATAAAAATTGCATGCAATATAAATAAAAGATTTTTTTTATAGCATTAAAACTATATAGGGTTAAATAAGTTTTTAGTTCCTATAAATATCTTGAATTTTGTTTTTAGTCCTTATAAAAAATTCCAACAACTTTGAGTCCCTCAAATATTTTCTAACAAAATTTTTGGTCCCTACTTTTTAATCACTTTTTGTGTAATTTCATATTTTTGCAGGATAGTTATTTTTATTCATGTTTATAATATTATAAAAATCTCTCATACAAAAATTTGGAATTTTTAACACAAGATTAACTTTTTATGAATTTTTAAGTGCAAAATACTAAAAAAATCATATTTAAATCATCCCTTCGTAAAAAAAAATCTGCAAGAGAGATTCATATAATATGACCATGGAAAAAATTTTAAAATTTTGAATAACATACACGAGTTGACTGAAAAACTGAGATTAAAAATCATGACAGAAAAATTTGAGAACCAAAACTTATTGATATTTTTTATAGGGGCCAAAAATGAAAGTTGAGATATTTATTAGTATCGAAAACATATTTAACCCGATGATAGATGTACTTGGCATCCAATTTGGTTTATGTGCTTATTTATACATATTCAAATTATGTCATGTTTTTCCAAATATGCCAAAAAAATTATAGAATTGAGTTATTTAGATGAGATTGAATTTTAAACTAATAAGTACTTTTATTTTAATATAAATTTAACTTATTCATAATAAATTTGATTTGACCTACCTACTATATTATGTAATATAGTTTTGAAAATAAAAGAAAACCTTGATTATTTCATATTATTTCTTAGTCAATATTACATTTATTAAAATTTGATATATTATGAAAAATTACATTAAATAAAAATAAAACAAAATATTTTTTTTTCTAACATTAAATAATATTTGATTGATAGATTTGATATCCCTTTTGACTTGTGTATATGCAAGAACCTAGGGTGGAAATGAACCGAACCAACTTGAAGAAAGTTCGAGATTCGATTCACAATTGGTTCATTGAAGTTGGTTCATGAACCAAATGAGCCGAACTTGAGTTAAATATTAAGTTCGTTAATTAAATTAGCTGAACTTGAGTTATATATAGTTCGACTCGTTTGGTTCACGAACTGGCTCGATTATATATATAACACTTCATAATATATTTTTAAATAACACTTTAAGAATTATATATATATATATATATATATCTTCAAAAATAAATTTTACAAAATAAAAGACACCGACATTATTTCTCTTTGGAAGCATAAGTGATACTTGTTTCTTTGATACTTCACAATTTATGCACCAACACTAAGTATCACATATGTTAAGTTATCTAGCATGGAGAGAAAATATTGTTATAAATAAGTGGTGTGCTGCATGTCTTGTTATAAATATGTTTATGGTAGGTTTGTTATTGTTTCACATTTTCGATCTTAAGTGTGATAATACTCTCAAATACAGCTGACAATGAACCAAACCAACTCGAAAATAGTTCGAGACTCGATTCGATAATTAACTCGTTGAACTTGGTTCATGAACCAAATGAGTTGAACTTAAGTTGAAAATTAAACTCGTTAAATAAATAAATCGAGTCGAGCTTAAGAGAGTTCGACTCGACTCCACTCATTTCCGGCCCTACAAGAACCATCATGTTTGCAGAGATGTATACCACCCCTCTGAGGCTATAAACGACATAGTATATATGGTTAAAAACAACACAATTACAAAGAGTTCTTCCCTAATTTTTTTGTTTGTCCTTTTGATTTATATATATAATACTCCATAATACATTGTCTAGAATATATTAAGAGTGCACATAATTAAGTACTGAGTACAGTAAGTTACAAATACATATAGCGTTGATTAAAGCACACGCAGGTGCTAAAATACAATTAGTACAACATAAGCTGATACAAAGGACAGAATCAGTAAACTAAACATCCTAAAAACACGATCTGAATCGCTTGCTTGCTTACCCACGATCACCCTGAGTACCTGAAATATGAGAGGGGGGGGGGGGGGGGGGGTAAGACTACTAAGTCTTGTGGATTCTACTACCCACCTAGTGGTGACTACACCATGGGGAAACCTGTAATCAGTCCTGAACTTTTGTCGTGCTATACAATATTTTAAACATAAAGTAAAGGTGTAACACACAATAAATCTGAGTTCGTTTTCACTATGCAAGGACACTCTGAGGTGAGCCGGTCTCAGAGAGCCTTACTCTACTCCGCACCAATCTTCGTGATCATATGCACTATGGTACGGAGTCTCTAGGCATCACAGTTATTATTATTAATATATTATCGCTATGGATCCCTCGAATCCCTTTGGTGGTGGTGCCTAGCAACCACTCATCTCTTGACTAAAACTGTAGGATATTCTAAGGTATTATCATACTACCAATATATCCCAATCCCGGGGAACTAACCTAGTACATAACCTAAGTTAAGTCCATGATATTCCTAAGCGTGCAATTAACATTTTGATTATTATTATCTCATAATATCAATGGAAAATAGACCTGGAAGGATAGCAATTTAACGATAATGTTTGAGTTTTGAAAACAGAACAGGTGGCTAAAATCCTGTCATGGTCGCTTAGCGAGAGCTAGCGACCCAAGTCAGAAGGTTCTGGCCAGCCAGCGACTGCCAGCGACCAAAACCTGCAACTTATGGTTGAACGTTCGCCAGAGCTCGCTTAGCGAGCAGCACGGGATTTCTGCTCTGTTCTGCAGAATCAGTGAAAAACCAGAAATTTCAAATCATATTATTCAATACCCATTCCAGCCATTAACATCACAAGAAAATAACAATTAAAATGGAGAGGGTTTTGGGAGTTAAACTCCTCTCATACACAATTCAATTTTCCTAATCCTATGTTATCATGCAATGCTCAATTATTGGGGAAATTCTAACTATTCTAAATCCTAAGAACCCACCTCAATTGGAGCTTGAATTCTTTGGCTAACACTTGATTGCAGGTTTGAATGACAAGTTTCAATTCCTCTTTGAGCTGAAGTTTTGAATTCCAATTCCTAGATCATCAAAACCAAAATAAGCATGTTTCCAACACATGCATTTGAAGAACTGAATTTTGAGTTTAGAAAAGGGGAAATTTAGAGCACGAATTTGAATGGATCAAGGGAAGGAATTTAGAAACTTTGAACTTACCAATGAGTTAACACAATCTAAGGAACAACAATCTTCATTTGCATGCTTAGTTGGGCTGAATTTAGATGGAATGGTGAGACAAGAAAGTGATGGTGTTCTTGGTTTGTTTGTTGGTTCACGTGAGAGAGAAAGAGAGGGCAAGGAGGAGTTGATTTTCCTACTTTGTTTCTTTAGATCATGGACTTAGGAGAGAATAATGTAGTGATTTGGGTGGATAGGTGAGTCATAGGCTTGATTCACTAGTGGGGCACATGTCTGCCTATGAATGTTGCTCTTCCCTTGTAAAGACACATACATAAAGACTTGGTGACTACTACCTCTTAGGTGTATCATATCTCTAATTCTAGCTCTTATCATGTAATGGTTTTAGATAATACTCCTAATAGTATATAATACTAACAAAGAAATTGGGAATGTTACAATATAACTGGTTAAGCCTCTTACATTCTATTCATATATGTCTCTACTATGCATTTTTTTCTTTTATTTGTGAAATTTATAACTTGTTCTTTATTTTATGACTAAATTTATTTATTATTTAATGGATGATAGGGACACCAACATCAATTGAAAGAGGGCCATTTGAATGCCCTCGAATGCTCAATTGTTCGCAATTCGGCCAAGGATTTTTCAATTGTTGTGTACATGGTCAATGTATATGTACAAGTTTGTTTTCCTCTGAAAGATGTATCGATCATTAAAAATGGTATATTGTCTGATTTATAAGATAATATTCCAACCAATATAAAAAAGCATGGATCAAGTTTGTGCCGGTAAAGGTGATAGTGCTTGGGTGGCAAGCGTTTCAAAATCGCATACCGTCGAAGGAAAATCTAAGTAAGAGGGACATCATAGATTCTTCGAAAAGTAATTGTGTTGGGGGGTGTGGAACTGTGGAATCGACATCACATATATTTTTTTAATGTCCTAGTGCGTATGGAGTCTGGATGATCATTTGTAGGTGGATAGGGGTTTGCGCAATTATGCATAACGACTGTTTTGTTCATTTTAATGTGTTTTCTGAAGTAGTGCAGGGCAAAAAGGTACAGAAGCAGGTTTAAGATCCATTTGGTTTGCTTGCATGTGGAGCATATGGAAAGCTAGAAATGCAAAGATTTTTCAAGGTAAACAAGTGTCAGCTTCAGCGGTTGCAGAAGAAATCAAATTATTGTCTTGGAATTGGCTGAGAGTAAAGTCTAAAGGCTTCAACTTTGCCATCTCTCAATGGATAAATTTGCTGATATATTGCCTGGAATCTGTCAAATAAAGTGTTTTACAGGTACATGTTTGGCACAAATTGGACCAGGAGCTGCATCATTGGATTAGTTATCAGGGAGCACACATAGTAATTATGAGACCCAGAGTTTGTCGAGTATTATAGACGTATATCGTGGAGCTCAATAGCATATCAGTTGTACCTCTGAAACTGTGATCGCATAGCTTCGGGTGAAGGAATATTGATAGCTGTCTTTTTGGTATCAGTTCCTTCAAAATTCCGGTGCGTATTTGCGGCATGGGCAAAGGTCCTGAATTGCCGGTTGGACCATGTTATGTTGTCTCAAATGTTTGTTATTTATCAAATTCAGCCGGGGAGATTTTTAGTATGAAGAAGCAGCGATGTGTTCATTGCATTGCAGAGTTTTATTATGCAGAGACAGTTTATAATGCAGTTGAACAGGAAGCTAATTTTCAGCTCAAGTGATATGTGCTATTGTTTTGTGCTCTTTGGAAAGGAAGTGATTGATTAGGTAGTATGTTTTGTAATGATAATATAATAAGATGTTTGTGGTGGGGTGAATTCATATTTGTCTTGACAGTAGTTGTCCCTAGGATTTTGCTGCTGAAGAAACTTTGTAATTGAGATGGTTGGGGGCATGAGTTGTATCTGACAATAGTTTTGGCATGCCTTATGCCTTTTTAATAAATTTTTTTGGCCTTTTCCAAAAATAAATAAATATTCCAAGCAATAAAATGATTTTGATATGTAATATATATATATATATATATATATATATATTCAATAGGATAATTATACATGAATGAAAAACAAACAGACAACAAGTTGTGTCGTTAACATTTTAAAAACAACAATCATAGACAACGAAGCAGAGCATGCGAAGTTTTGTCTCCCTCACCGCCATCTCCTTACAAAATATTCGCATCACCTCCATTTTCTATCAAAGGTAGAATTTGAATCCGTATCGAAGTTGTTCATTTTCATTAAATGAAATTTATTTATGATAACAAACAAATAAATTATAAACAATTAAACTATAAAATTCTTAATAAGAATAAATTCTTGAAGTAATGTGAATCGGAGAAGAAGAAAAGTGATACTAAAATTAATATAAGAACTTAATTGATAGTAAGCTATTAAATATATGGACCAAGGATATTTTTTATGTAAAAAAAAATATGGACCAAGGAACAACAAAAATATTTGTAAAAGTATCCGCAACAAATTTAGAGTCACACTTTAACCAAATAAAATTTCGACTCTTCAGCTTAGCCAACTTATTTCATTCATTGTTGCAACAAGCTCAACAACGGAAGGATGCTTGGATATCAAGACAAAAGCTAAAACTACATTTCATGACACCAAAATGATCCCTATAAATTGCTACAATAGAGGCATGACTTGAACACCCACGAGTAACTTCTTTATATTTATCTTGATCCACCTCAAGATAAGATAAGGCCACGAAACTTCAATGATTTTGGAAGCACAACGAAGACTACCATTAACATGAAAAACCCTTAAAGTTTGGAAATCCAAAATTGAATTAGTCATAGTATCTTTGGATAACTTGTTAAAAAAATAATAATGTTTTTATAGCATTAAAATTATATACTACACTTGATAAATATATTTTACATCCATTTTGGTTTATTTATGTAGGAATATTTAAATGATGTCGTGTTTTTTCAAATATAGAAAAAACAATTATAGAATAAATTTATTTAAAATAGTAAATATCTTAATTTAACTTATTCATATAATTTTGACTTGACCTATATACTATATTATATAATATAGTTTTAAAAATGAATAAACACTATTAATATTATTTTCTAGTCAATTACATTTATTAAAATTTGATATAACATGAAATAAAAGTAAAAAAAATAATTTTTTCTAACATTATAATTTTATACAACTTGGTGGATACATTTGATATCCCTTTTGGTTTGTGTATATATAAGAACCATCATGTTTGTATAAATGTATATCACTCGTATAACGACATAGTGTGATTAAAAACAACACAATGACAAAGAACTCTTCCTTAATATTTCTGTTTGTCCTTTTGATTTGTATAACTGGTTAGACCTCTTACTTTCTACGCATACATGTCTCCAATATCTATGTTTTGTTGTTTTGTTTATGAAATTTATAACTTGTTCTTTATTTCATGATTAAATTTATTTATTATTTAATGAATGATAGGGACACCAACATCAATTGAAGCAAAAGGACTACACTTTGAATGCCCTCGAATGATCAATTGTTCACAAGTCTGCCAAGGATTTCCCAGCTGCTGTGTAAATGGTCAATGTATATGTCAAGCTTGTCCTCCTTTGAATCATGTACCCCAATCATTAAACTAGAATGTTATGTTGTATAATTTTATTACATTTCAAGCAATAAAACATAACATGTTCCTTGCAATAACATGATTTTGTTATATATTTTGTGTAATTTTTAGATTATTTTTGTGTTTAATCGAATGTGCAATAAAATGATTCTACCTATAATTAATAAATAGGATAATTATACATGAATAATAAACTACTAATAAGTCGCACACTAATTTTTTTTTAGTCAAAAAAAATAGCCGCACACTATTTTTTTTTTGAATGGCGAAAAAACAATATTGCAAAATTGGACGAAGTTTTGTCTCACTCATTTACGTCTTCTTACAAAAAATTCGCACCGGCCTCCGTTTTTCATCGGTTTGAATGACGAAAAAACAATATTACAAATCTGGACGAAGTTTTATCTCACTCATTTACGTCTTCTTACAAAAATTTCGCATCGGCCTCCGTTTTGCATCGGAGTAAGAATTTGCACCGGTATGGAAGTTTTTCATTTTTAAAAGAAAATTATCCATGATAACAAACAATTAAATTATAAACAACTAAATTATTATAAAATACACAATAAGAAGAAATTCTAGAAGGATCAATAATGTGAATTGGGGAAGAAGAAAAGTGCTGTACAATGAATAATGAATGAGTCAGCAAAAACCGTTGTCCAATAAGAAGTGACTGTGACAAACAAATTGAAATACCTAGTAAGATTATCAAAATCCCAAGAATGAATCTTGCATGGGTTTTACTTGCAAAAGGGGAAGTGAACAGTTTCTTCCATAGATAGATAGAGAGAGAAACAAAAAAATCTCCATTGTTAACTTTTTCACTTTTAGGCGTATCTGTGATATACCCAATTCGCCGAATCTTATAGTTTAGGGTTTATATTTTTCAGTTACAAAAAAAAAAAAGTATAATTTTAGTTAGGACCCTAATTAGATGCATAGTTTCAAAGTTACAAATCAAATACATACAGGTGAAATTATTTGGTAATTTTCTTGTTGTTTGTGTTGCTTCACTCAGGTAATTTCAAAACCCTGTCTTTTTTGCTTAGTTTTTTATTTTGGTTTTTTGATTTTGAGTTTGAATTATTGTAATTTAGTTTGTTTTTTTTGCTTATTTTTGTGTTTGATTGAACTTGTAATTGAAGGGTTGGATTTAGTGGATCAAGTTAGGGTTTTTTTTGTTTGAATTGTTTTGAATTGGTTTTTTTTGTTTTTCATCAATTTTGGGGGCGGATTTTGTTGTTGAAAGTTTTTTTTTTTTTTATTTAAAAAAATAAATATTAATTTTGGTGGAAATGCTGTGGTTTGGTGATACAATTTCTTTGGTTGGGATCGGTGACTGCTATGAAGCACAAACACTCCTCAAATTAGATGTTTCCCGGCGTTGGACACCAACACCGACACTTATGAATACACTGAATCATGTAATTTTCTCAAATTATTATTGGTGTCAATGTGTCGGTGTCCGTGTGTGTCCGGTGTCCGTGTAGTGCTGCTAGGCCTTGGTGGTTTTGATCAAGATAAGTAAGTTTTTTTTTTGAAAAAAGTTATAATTTTTATATTATTGAATTCCTTTACCAGGAGCAGAGTTGTCTCTGGGAAGAGCATGTACAGTTTCTGCAATGCTGGGTAGGCATACATTTATTTATGCGTTCGTAATGTCAGTTTAATGTCATTTCGTAACTGTGTTCGTTTTTTTGGTTTTCTTCATGTTTTAGTTATGCTTTTTATGATTTATTCTTGAGTTTCGAGCATTATTAATTTTTAGTTTGGTTTCTATGACATGCCTAGTCTGTCCTCTCATGGATGGTGAATATTGAACGGATGTCACGAGAATCCAAACTAGCTTTCTTCAAAGGTTGCTTTAGGAATTTAGGTTATACTCTTGTCCGAGCAAGTTTGGACTTTTTTCTGTACAACTTTTGTTATGACTAAAATGCGAAATGAGTTAAGTTTTGTCAATTTGAGGAAAATTAGCTCAGTTAGTAGGTGTTTATTTTGAAGGTTTTTTAGGGACCATAGGAAGAATTGTAGAGACTAAAGAGTTACTTGTTTTCTTCAATCTACTCTATGATTACGAGTTTTCGGGGACTGTCTTGTGTAGAACTGTAGATTATAAATGTCTGCATCTGGCATATTGGTAAAATTCTAGAACAGCATTGGGCATTATGTTCAAACTCTATTTTAATGTTATATTCCATTATGTTCTGTTTTGACTTTATAGTTTTTTATCTGAATTAAGTGACCACATGATTGGCATTTGGACTTAACGAGGCTTAGACCTCAAAATTATTTTGACTTTGAAAGATTTGGCTAGTCCTATATATATATATATATATATATTATAAACCTAAGCTTTCACATAGCTTTAAATATAGCTATTTTTTTTGCTGTTCACTCACTTTTCTATGCTCAAACAAATGGAAGGGTTTCTCCTTTTTTACATTCATTTTCTCCCCCTATATTTCCGTCTTTCTCTATCTCTCTTTTTCTACTAAAATATTTTTAGAGATTGTACTGTTGCAATATTTTCACCTGTGCAATTGTTTCAGATTACTCGTTTTTCCCTGTGCAAGGAATGCTCTTATTGACTAACTCTTTATCCTTTATTCTGTCAACATTATATTATTATGATGAGCACATGATCCTTTATAGTAGTTCAATATTCTCCAATGTTTTAAACATCCAGGGACTGCCAAATATTCTCGTTGCTCATGGTCCAGAGTTCTATTTCACTGCTGCACCTGAGCTTTTATATTTGAGCGCATGTATATAGATACTCTCCTAGTCTAGTACATAGTAATGGAACCAAATCCCGCAAAAGCATTGGATGGAGCTGCACTCAGTCTGAAGCGAAAGAGGGCCACCCAATGTGTTGCACATCTGACTGGAGCTTCGGCACCATCAAACTTGATTATCAAACAAATGAGATTGGTCGGTGATGAAGGCAAACCGGCTGACTCTGGTCCTGGTATTTCAAGGTCCTTGGTAAGGTATTATTTGAACTATAAGAAAAGTGGGACGCCCAAACGTTTGATGTTCTATAAAAACGGTGAATGGTTTGACTATCCTAAGGATGCTGTTGATTTGGTTAAGAAAAATTTCGAAATCAAGAAGGCAGCTGTGGAAGTAGAGTTAGGTGGCCATAATGTTGTGCTAGATTTTTTGCATATGTATAGCGTGGACTTGAAAACGGGTTTGCAACAACCCATTGCTTGGATTGATGAGTTGGGGTGCTGCTTTTTCCCTGAAGTGTTTGCTGGTTCTGATGAAGAACCCAATTATTTAGGCAAGCAGGAGGGTGGAGAAAGTCATGATGTCAAAGAGCCACATGAAATAAAATTACATTTATCAATTGAAATAAATGGGGCGGATGAATCCAAGTTGGGGGAGTATAGTGGGGAGTCTAATGCTGTTGCTAAGGATGTAGAAGCTGACAGTCATGATAGCACGCACAAAATGGGCAGTAAAAATGTTGCAGCTATAGAGCAAGAACAAGACGTAGACTTAGATGCTTATACTGAATCTGCATATGGAAAACTGGATGTAGATTCTGTACAGAAGATGTTTCTTACAGGAATGACTACTTTGGGCGTTACTAACGCTGACATAGTTGAGATTTACCGCAGCTCAGGTATTTCAATGCAAGCGCGACTGGAGTTATTTCAGAAGCAAGCTGAAATCACAAAAGGAGTTCAGGGGGATGCTAATGTTCGATATGCATGGCTTGCTTGTTCTAAAAAGGAACTGTCTACAATGATGGAGTATGGGCTTGGTCACAATGGACTATCTGCATCCAAATGCATATATGGCATTGGTGTTCATCTTGCAGCTGTTAGTCACCCTTATGCCTGGTTAGTTTTCATGCGATCAACTTTGAACTTTATAGCCTTTTAAACACTCCTAATAGTAATGGTATATGTTTGTCTGGGTAAAAGCAAGATGACTAGAAGTTTTTGGGCTTTCTTGTTGAAATGAAATCACTCACTAAAATCTGTAAACACTAAATTATAATGGGTGTCCCTAATCTTCTCTTATTCAATTATTTGTTACAGATTTTTCTGTTTGCATTTTCTCTCACTTTTACTCCACACTCTGTTTATGTTATCTTATATACCATTTCTTTATTTGAAGTGTTACATGATTTGTAGAAGTATTTATATTTAATTTTTTTTATAGGAAAATTGGTTGTGCAGACATTTGTTAATGCAGATGTCATTGCATTTTTATGACGTCGATCATGTTACTGTCAATTAGCACAACTGTTCTGTATTTGGCACTTCTATGGTTTCCCTGTTCAATACTGGTTATAGTGTATGTTAGGCTTAAGTCCTTCCAGCCTGTCACTATTCGAAATAGTTTTTGGCACTTACCTTTTACTTCGAGGGGGGGAGTTATGAGCATTTCTTTTTATTACCAACTTTATACATTATTATGTGATATGTTATTATAGACTATTCTGTTGGAATGTTAAGAATATTCAATTTTTCCATGTTTATAGTGCACCTTATTGTGATGTTGACGAAAATGGGATTAAGCATTTGGTTCTTTGCCGTGTCATAATGGGGAACATGGAGATTCTTCGTCCTGGCAGTGGTCAGCTTCGTCCCAGTGGTTGCGAATATGATAATGGAGTAGATGATATTCAGCACCCAAAATACTATGTAGTTTGGAATATGAACATCAATACTCATATCTATCCAGAATTTGTTGTCAGCTTCAAGGCCGCTTTGGATGCTGAAGGTGATGTACTGTTCCTTAGCAATTTTTTCCATTGTGTTAGATACTTACTTTTTTATAAAAAAAATCTGTTGTACATTTTGGCATTACATGCTACTGAAACGTGAAGGAGTTTATTATCGACAAACCAATTAATATGTAATTCTTTTCAACATATTAATCACTTCACTCTGGTTTGACGAAACAGTCATTGTTTATGCTGCTACGCTGTATGATTTTGCTATTTTTTCAACAACAAAAAGTCTTGATCACAACACATGATGGGTTGTTTTACAGGAAATGTTTGTTCAAATGAGAGTAAGAAAAATGGTTCTGGGGATTCTACAGTGGACACTGTAAGTTATTTCATGAGTTATGCATCTTATGTTTTCCTAGTTTTCTATGTAAAAGGCAATGTTAATACCAAATTTTTAACTGTTTTTATTATAAGAATGCTTTCTCCATTTTGCTTTATTGCCTTTATCAAAACAATTTTGGTTTGTGGGATGCCTCAGGGAAAAGCTGCCAGTGTGCCTGCTAACACCCGAAGAACTCCGAAATCCCCTTGGCTGCCTTTTCCCGTGCTCTTTGCTGCCATCAGAAACAGGGTTCCTCCCAATGTTATGTTTCTTATCAGACCCCATTATGCACAGTTGATGGTATGTAAAGTAGCCCCAATTGATGCCTATGTCTTAAATGATGAAATATCTCTAATGTATCATGCCTCACTTGTGCAGTCAAAGAAGATTTCCCGTGCTGATTTCGTGATGAAGCTGAGGTTAATTGTTGGAGATGATTTACTGAGATCTGCAATAACTGACCTTCAATTAAAGGTACCAAATTTAATTATTCTAAAAGTTTAATTTGGCTTTGAAGTATGATGTACTCCCTCCGTCCCATATTATAAGCAAAAAAAATCACTTTTTCTTGTCCCAAATTATAAGGAAAAAAAAACCAACTTTTACTATCATTTTCAAGGTTTACTTTTACTTATTCTCATAAAATTTACTCCCTTCTTTTCCCCATAATCAAAACCAATAAGAATTCTTTTTACATCTTCCCATGAAACTTATTTCAAGGAAAACACAAAAAATCATATTTCAAATTCTCACATTTTACTTTTCTTAACAAGTGTGAATTTTTTTTTTGCTTATATTATGGGACGGAGGGAGTATATTCTTGTGCTGTACTTATACCTCCCGTCAAAATCAGTTTAAGTTACAGTTACATTTGTTATGCTTAACCTTTGCATTGTGGACTCATGAACTATCTCTTGCAATTTGATTATACCTCCTAATGTTTAACTGGTTTCTTGCAGGGACCAGATGGTAAATCAGACGAATCAAACATTAAGCAAGAGTGAGGCTTTTTAATGAGGAGACGTAGATCTTTCACTTGGAGATGAGCGTTGTCAACATGAAGTTGTGATATTGTTTGCTCCTGGAGACATTTTAATTTCATTTTATCATCCTAATTTCCAGTTTTGATCTGGAACTGTAGCATATGTTTGCTAGTGGAACTTCATAAGGGCTTATTTTGAAATGTCTTGATGATCAGATGTAATGTTAACTTTCATATTTTCTGGTTTAATAATAAATTCCATTAATTGGATATTCATTATATTTTTGTCACTCGAATGTGATCGCCAATTGGCCCCGATGAATGATGGATTGAACTTGCAACTTGTTTGTTGGTGCAAGTGATAAACATGATCGGATTTTTTTGCTATATTGATGACATTCATGAATGATGTTGCCTACTCTGGGTTGGCCTTGGGGCCGACTTGAATGGAGCTGGTGCTTTTTAGCAGTAAAAGTGGTAGGAAAACTCACTGAACGTAGGGCTGAAATATGGGAGTATGCAGGTATGTCGTGGCTAGTGATGATTGTAGGAGTGTGCTGTCAATGAAGCATGTGTCAATAACGGCATGTTGCAGTGATATGCGAAATTGATCCATGTTCCTGCGACTACTGGTTTAAGTGTGTATGGAGGTTCCATTTGAATGTGACCATGGAATGTGATTGTAAGATGGAACTCGGACTCGGCCAGGCATACTGCGAGGACAATTAAACCGAGTGAGATTTCAAGTAGTGTTTGATCAAAACTAAAAGTATAAGAGATCAACTTTTTGCACCCTCTGGAACTCCTTCTCCACCCCCTGAAATTACCATAATAACCTTCTAACTATCTAGAAAGCGAGCACGGTTTTCGCACTCTAAATAGGAGTGACAATATAAATACTCAAACTCAACATCTTCACCCCCACGAATGGAAAAATCATGGAAAAAAAGAGTTTGCTTTCTAGATAGCGAGCAAAGTTTGCATTCTAGAAAGTGAACTATTTTTATCATGATTTTTTACTTTTGGGGGTTAAAATGTTGAGTTTGAGTATAAAATATTGTCACTCGCTACTTAGAGTGAGAATAGAAACAAATTTCGCTATGTAGGGAGCGACCAAATTTAATGTAATAATGTATTTCCTCGTTGTCTTTCTTTGCCTCTGCTCGTTGATGCGCAAGGTGTAGTTTTTATCTGGGAGTAGTCCCTCTCTTGGTTGTTTTTCTTTTTCTTTTTCTTTTTTCTCTATTGTAACAAAAAAAATAATATATATATATATATATATATATATATATATATATATATATATATATATATATATATATATGGTAAATTCTAATATGGACCACTTCATCAAGTGGTCCATGGTGGAAAGTTTATAAAATACACCTTTTGGATTGAAAGTTTATATTATATAGATCATCCATAAAAAAATTTAGAAAAATTGAAAATCATTTGATATGTTATTGAGACACATCAAAATTAACGGTTGTTAAATAACGTAAATCTTGATGGGTCTCAATAACGTATCAAATGATTTTCAAAAAATTTTAAAAAATTTATGGATGATCTATACGATATAAACTTTCAATCCAACAGTGAATTTTGTAAAATTCATGTTCGGTAGATCACTTGTCCACGGTGGACCACTTATGAAGGTGGTCCACCGTAGCATTAGCCATATATATATATATGCACATATATGTTGATTGATTGTAATAATGTGAATTTATATTTGTCTTTATGTGTATAATTTACTTCCTTATTTGGTACATCAATTTTTACTATATATGTACATATAATCTCTCAATATTAATACAATTTAATTCATAGCATTACTGATAAGATGAAGGGACAAAAAAATTGATTTTTACAAGGTTAACAAGTTCGAATCCTAGAAAGCGAACAATAGTGTTCCAGTTTTGTAATTTTACACACTCGCATCCTATGTAGCGAGAGGAGTAAACTGGGTATATCAGGGGGTGGCCATGTCTTTCAGGAGGTGCGAGAAGAACAACTCAAAGTATAAATAGCTGCTGCTATGGTTGTTTAGGCGTGAGAAGTGCTAAAAATTCGAACATGCAAACAAATGTTCAATATATGTAATATGTTGAGGGGAGAGGTTATTTGGCGATTACTAAAAGCTCATTAGAGGACTAAGTTAATATCTACTGTGACAAAAACATATAGTATGAGAATAAAATGGCACATGTGGCCTATGTAATAGAGTTAAAACCTGAATTCCCAGTAACACATCGAACAAGTGGGAAGAGGATTTGCTGCTGTCATAATGCACAATTTTCACACTATTTTGCATCATGATCGTCTGATCAGAAATCGACGTCTGATATTGCTTAGAGTTAATTTTATTAAATATGTAATCTGAGCTGTACGATTAGAAATGAACCATCGGAATTTAAAACAGCGTGAAACAGTGTGGCCTTTTCACAGCAGCCGACATTGATCCAAACAAGTGCAATGTTAACACTATAGATCATATTTTGGGCAGAAGGAGTTTTTTGATTAAAAATGTAGTCATTTTTTCATGTGCCAAATCTTATCTTAGAGTAATCTCAAAGAATAAACTCCAATTGAAAGCACAAATTGGATGCAACCTAGAACTCCAATTGCTGCTGAAAAAATTGGAGGATAAACCAGTCTCTGAAACATCCTGCCACATTTCTCTTGCATTACCTTTACTAACAAACTTATATTGACAAATTTGATGTTATTCATTCTTATTATTATTACAAGCATCATTATTGTGTGCCAGGATTTTCGCCACCTTCCCTTGATGGATCCCAACCGGGGGGTTGGATGTTTGGCCAATCACCGCGACATCCTAGTCTTATGTATAGACCTTTTTTACCTGCATGATACAGAGTCGGAGATTAAGTTCATCAAGGGCTAATAAATTTTAAACTTTATTTTCACACTGCATTTTCATCCCATAGAAGAAGGTACATTTGCAAGAACTCATATGGGATGAAAATGTATATCTTAGGGCATAAAATCTTGATGTCTATCTGAGATGATTTGATTTACAAATCAGACTGCACAAGTACCTGGAAGTTTCTTGTCAGATAGGATTAACTGTTTTAAGGCCCTCAAACATCCCTGTGCCACACTTTTTGCATAAGCAGGATCCCATCCTTGTAGCTTGACAACCACATCTGCGTTTGTGTATGCAGTTACGCCATCTTTGACGTTTCTATGTGTCTCCTCCCTTGCAGAATCTTCATCTGTATTTCATGCAATCAAAATAAATTTTTACCGGAAACAACAGACTGAAGCAATAATGTTAGTGAGTATATGTTTATGTAAATATGGTAGTTGGGAGAGGAAGGGTGGGGAAGGAATCAAAAGAAAATGAAGGGGGCGGGAGGGAAGAGTATTAAAGGGAAACTAGACCTTGTTTGGATAAACAACATGATTAAGCAGTTATGTATGAGTTTTTTCTATAACAACAGATAAAATAAAGTCAGCTTGTTTTTATATAAGTTATTTTCATAAGCTATCCAAGAGAGCTTATGGAAATAATCTGAAAACCATTTATGAACATGTCATAAGTTGTTTCCATAAGCTCTTTCAAACAATCTCACAAGTGTTTATGTCAGTTGACAAGCTCAAATAAGTCACTTCAAACAAACATGCCCTTAATAAGTTTCCTTCCCCTTGTTTGGAACAAGATATTTATAATAATTAATAGGTTACTGGTAGCTAAGATACATATAAGCTTTCACTTTTCATTTCACTCCATTTTGAAAAACATCCAAACAAAGGAAACAAAAGGTTGATTTAATCACGGCTTCCTCCACGCTCTTTCCGTCATTTCCCCTCCTAAATCCCCCATCCAACACATAGCATTTGTATGGTAAAAATTTCTTAAAGACTTAATTAAGTCAAGGGACAAATGACTTATTTATTGTTTTGAAGGTTCAAAACAAGGTTGTAGTATTGAACTGTAACTGAAGACATACATATCTTGCAAAAACAACGAAGAATATATCAACAAAATCACCTGATGCTTCAGTCTGCGACAACCAGATAGTAAATCCTGCATAAAGATGTCGCCATTTATCAGATCTTCCAGCAGCACCATGTTTACCTCCTAATGTTGCAACTACCGTCCTTACATGACTAGCAGACCACTCAAAATTCGGAAAAAAAAAACGTGTTACTACTTAGTACCCAGCAACAAAAGTATCCCGAAAATGAAATGAAGCAATTGACTTACCTACTTATGCTTTCAAGTATAGCGCCTTCGCCTTCGGCCACAGAATCAGAACCTTCAGCAAGTAGCCCTGGAAGTCAATTACATTTGTTATTATACAGCAAGATATGGGAATTAAGTAGCCAAGAATTGGCACATTTTTTAGTTTTACCTAGAGTTAAGGTAGTACCTAAAACTAGAATCAAACACATACTATCTTATAAGACATTACTGAAGGCACTCACACAATTCATCTTAGAGTTCTATAATAATATTGAATATCCTAATGGTGATGACAGTATATAGCATACAGAAATTTGATATATCTATCTATCATGTGTTTGCAGAATCTTGTAGGCCTATATGGTGGAAGAAATGGCCTAAGACATCTGAAAGAAAAAGCAAGGCATAGCAATGACACTTACATGAATCCACGGTTTGGTTGGAATAAGTTTCGAGTAACTCTTTAGTACCAAGTGGCGTGTACCTGAGACGAGAAGAATATTAAGCCATTAATGAAAGTTACACATCAATCATAGGCATCTAAAAAAAATGCACCCATTGACATAATTATTTACTTCTCCTAGTTACAGCATTTTGAATATTGATAATTAGAATCACAAACAGATCGCTTAAACCTACCCGAGACCAGTAGCAAGCTCTTCAGCCACTTTCTGGTTGATTTCAGTTGAATCACCAACAAGATAAATTGATGTTCCTTTCAAAAGCTGTGATGATCCAGCAGCAAGTGATTCCCATGATTCCATGATATCAGGCCATATCAACTCAGGGTCATGTTTCTTGAAATTCACGATAAGTTGATCATCGTCTATATACCTGTCCAAATCAGAACAAATCAACCAAGAAGGCGAAAAGACCAAAATATAGATCAAATTTTCATTTTTACTGTAATTTAATTTGCACGCACCATATTGTTTCCGAGGGTTTAATCCTGTCAAAAAGAGGATTAGTTTCTATCAATGTAATGGGAGATCCGGACCGCAACACTTTTATAGTTAAAGATGTATCGTTTGCATCAACCAATATGTCTTTTGTGTTTCTTATATCCATGCTTCCTATATTTAACTTTAACTCCATCTCTGAAGCATTATCAGAAAACTGCATTTGTTTACCTTGTTAGTTACCATTAGTTATAAATCAAACTCAAATGCTAAAAGAGAATGACTTCAAATTACAAAAAGGAAAAAAGTTTGTATGTGTTCCAAGCAAAGAGTTCGGTACCGAGAGTTCAAATCCTGAAAACTAACATAACCAGTAACTTAGTATATGTTTGGAGGTTCTACTTCTCGATTAAAATTGATTTTGCTTCTAGACTTGAATCTAACTTGAAGCTAGGATCTGTAACTTTTTACACCAAATCTTATTTTTAACCTCAAATTTAATGTTCAACTCATTCTCACATGAACATATGCAAGCATAAATCATTTAACCCTAAACAAAATCAAATTCAGCAAAAAATCAACCAAGACATTGGCCTCAAGTGGTTAATGAACTTCCCCTAGGACGAACCGTTCGGGAGAACCCGAGTACAATTCCTAGTGGGAACAATTCTTGGCCAAACTTTACTTACCTTGCGGCTGAACTCTGGATAACCGGGGCCCTTTCCCTTGGAAACCAGAGAGTAAACACCCAAAAATTCAACAAAAATCAATTTTGCTACCATAGAACCAAACGCACACTTCACAACATTTGCTTATCTGAAAAAAGAGTCTAGATTGTGCAATTTGCATATTGCTAACTATTAGTATTACATGTAATAGTTTGTTACAATAATTAGTTACACTAGTTAACTATATAAGCCTTGTTGTATCCCTTGATGTAACCAACAATTCTTTCATTATTCAATATAAACTCTATTAATAATCAGTGACACTGATGATCATTTTATAACTGTTCTGGAGGGTACTGGACCCGGTACCTCGAAACCAAACTCTTACCACTGAACTAACATCTCTAGTTTAAGAATCGTAAGTACCTTATTACTAACTTACGAAGTGTGAAATGAAAGAGAAAAAAGTACCTCATAGGTTGTAGTGGAAACGGGAGCAGTGAAGGAACATTTGCAGGGAGGTAGAGAAAAAGGGTATCTATGAGATAGAGAAAACAATGAAGAAGAAGAAGAAGAAGAATGTGAGAATGAACGAAATGAGATGAAATTTGGTTTTAAAATTGAGAAGAAGTCAATTGCTTTTGTGGTATTTGGGGGAAGAAAGTGAAAAGCAGCAGGAGTAGTAGCTGCCATTTCAGCAACAGAGTGATAGAAAGAGATAACACAAAACTGTATCCTATGTATGACATACTACTCCATATCCTATGGTAATGTTAATTTTTTTTTTGTTAATTCAATTGGATTCCATGAAAATCACTAAAAATAAAATGTTAATCTTTTTTCTTAATTCAATTGGATTCGATGAAAATAACTTCACGATTCTTGAAATAATTTATTAACCACTTTAGCTTAATGTTTTAGTTATGTTAATGATAATTCTACCGCATTAAGATTATGCATAACTATTTCTTGACTTATAGGAATTTGTAACAAGTTATGGATACAGACTTAAAAATAAAGATTAAAGATTAAAAGTTGCAATATAAAATATTTTAGAAATGAAAATTTATTGTAATTTTTTTATAGAACTAAAAATGAAATTTAAGATACTCATATGAAAAAAAATATATTTTTAACCTTTTTTCTATTATGTACTTATTCATGTAGAATAATAAAATAAATAGTTATCAAGAAATCAAGTAAATATGTATTTTTTTTTAGTTAAGTAGCCTAACGGCTAAAAATTCCACCCTTATAATGCATTGTCCTTGTTAACTGAGATAAGCTCACGAGACGGTAAATATGTATTTTTCTTTTGTTAAAAAAATGAATATGCTTATTCATGTAGTATAATCAAAATGATGTTATTTTCCCCCCCAACTATACAAAATATTATATAATTAATAAAGTTATTTAGATGAAATTGAATTATGCTAATAAATTCTTTTATTTTAATATACATTTAATTTAGTTATAATAATTTTGATTTTACCAACCTACTCTATTATTATATAATACAGTTTGATATAGATGAAAGTTGGTCTTTTTCCATATTATTTCTTAGTCAAATACATTTATTAAAATTCCATATGATTTAAAAATTTACATGGAATACAAATAAAAGAAAACTTTTTGTATTTTTAAAATTAATTTAACATTCCTTTTGGTTTGTGTATTTATAAAAATCACCATGTTCACATACATGTATATCAAACTTGTAACGACCTAGTGTGCTTAAAAACAACAGCATTATGACAAAAAGTTCCACCTTCATATTTTTGTTGGTCCTTTTAATTTGTCTAATTGGTTAGACCTCTTTTCCCCGTGCATATCTCACTCTATTATACGTGTTTGTTTTTTGTACGCAGATAAAATGATAAATCATTAAAATTTACACACACACACAAAGTAAAGAGATTATGGTTCAAACTTCGGTCATGGTGTTTGACCTAATAGTTTTGACAGTTTTGTCACTTGAGCTACAATTTATTGACTGTGTTTTATTCCTTTTATTATGAATTTTATATTTTGTTCTTTATTTGATGATTAAACTCATTTATTAATGAATGGATAATAGGAAATCCAGTATCAGTTGAAGCAAGGGGAACATTAGAATGCCCAAAAATGATCAATTGCACACAAGTTTGCCGTCCATTTCTCAGTTGTTGCGTAAATGGTAGATGCGTTTGTGAAGCTTGTCCTCCTCCAAATGATGTACCCAATAATTATCAATTAAACTAGAATATTAGAATGTTGTTAATGATATCTAATTTGTAACATTCTATGCAATAAAAATGAGTTTAATATGTAATTCGCATATGTGACTAGAATTCTTGGAGTATATATATATATATATATATATATATATAGGAGGGATCCGTTGACTCCAGGAGTAACTTAAAAGAATTACTCCAAATCTCTACCCTCCTTTTCATTTTAATCAAATGGCTCTTATTATTTATAAAATTATTCTACATGATCATTATTTTCCTCCATCTATATGATCATTATTTCCGTATCATTCCATTGCCGTAAATATCCAGCGTCAATGTACAGGTGATGTATATGCCTCTATCTCCATTTATATGTGTGCTCACCAAATTAATTGGTGTAGTGATTCATCTTTTATATGTTTGTTTGTAAACATATCACAACAGACTATTTGTTTTAGTGTGGGGAGTTGCACGACTATATGTAGGTACAATTCTTATATTATTTGGATTTATGGTTTAATGGCAACATTCAAACTTTCATGAATAGGTGCTTTAGGATAGGTGTATCAGACAAAGTAAATGATAATTTGAAGTGCAACCAACTAGATTCAAAAGGAAAGGTTTGAAAAATCAATTTTTTATAAAAAAGATGAAATTGCCGAATAATAATAAATTAAATGGCTTGTGGATTTTACTCAAAAAAAAAAAAGGCTTGTGGATCTCTTTTGAGATAAACCCTAATTTCTTCTTGATGACGGCAAGGGAGAGAGACAAAGAGAGAGATAGTGATTATGTGATATAAATAAAAATAGTGATCATGTGAGATAAATTTATAACTAATTAAGATCATTAGATTAAAATGAAATGGAGGGTAGAGATTTGGAGTAACTCTTTTTAAGTTACTCCTGGAGTCAACGGATCCCTGCTCATATATATATATATAAGGAGGGATCAATTGACTCCAAGAATTACTCTAAATCATTGCCCTCAATTTTGTATCAATCTAACGGTCCTGATAAATCATTAGTTCTTCTCGCGTTTGAGTGTGATACTTTGGATCTTTCTTTTCAATTGTATATCGCATGACTTCTGTGCAAATTATAAATTGCATTGTTTACTTCCTCTATTCCCAATCACCTCACCCCTTCAATGACGCTTTTGGTTAATGAATAAAACATAAGAATTCCACCTTATTCAAATAGAAGAAGAAATTATAGATATCTAAAATAAATAAGAAGGAAAAATTAATTGCACCAAAAAGAGGAATCACCGGAATTATGTAGAAACAAAACTGGTAGCGGGTTAATCAACACAAGAAGTAAATAAAATAGAAGTAATGGTTCCATTGACTCCAAGAGTAAGTCTCATTACTTACTCCAAATCTTGACCTTTAATTTCAATATCAAGTAATGGCTAGGATTTATCTGTAATAATTATTAAGGTGGGACTTATTTATTTGCTACACTAGAACGCTGTGATTGTCAAAACATACCTTAAATAAAATAGAATATGTTATTTATAGTCATTAATTTTCAAAACAAGAATTCCCTCCCTTGCTTTATTTTCTACGCATAAAATTTAAGCAAAAATTAAAATACAAATTATTGAAAAATAATACAAAATAATTGGCCTTCTTACTTTACCAAAACAAATAAGAATACAGAATAATCACTTGACTACAAAAAATAAAATAATGATTGGTCTAAAAAAAATCGTTGAAGGGGTGATGGATTTTTAATGTTGAAGTCTCATGAGAATATTTTAATAGGTTCTCCTAATGGTGGTGAGGAATTAAATAGTGAATTTTGTATTGCGAAAGAATTTATTTTATTTTATGCAGAAATGAATATTTTTTTTGGTCAAGAACAATTATTTATTTTTTATATATTTATTTGTATTTTTATCTTATGAAATTATTCTTTTAATTTTCTTCAGAAAATATTTTTTTTTGTCACGACCAATTATTTGTTTTTAATCAATCATTAATATTTTAAATTTTCTAAATGTTTATGCTTAAATAAATATGCAAGAGAGAGGAATTCTTGTTTTTGACAATTAATGACTATAATTAACCCATTCTATTTTATTTTAAGAATATTTTGATAATCATGGTTTTGTAGTGTAGCAAACAAATGAGTCTCACCCTAACATTTATTATCAATCAATCCTAACCATTAATTGTTATTAAAATTAAAGGTCAAGATTTGGAGTAAGTTATATGACTTACTCTTGGAGTCAATTGATCCATCCTCTATATATATATATATAATCCATAAGTTTCTCTTGTCCAATATAGAAACTAATAGAGACTTGAATAAATGAGATGGGCTTTGGTTATGGGCCCAAACCAATCATTTGGAGAGTTTGTTCTAAAAGAATGATGAGGTGTCAGGTTGGTGCATGAGATGCATGACTCTTAGTAACTACATAAGGAATAGTAAGGGAAAGGAATAAACAGCTAGAAATTCAGTTAGAAACTATGGGGTCACTCTTGAGTGATTTGGGGCACTTAGTGCTTTGGGGGAATTGATAACTATTATAAATTCTACGGTTATCTTACTTATTACAGATTTTCATTACTTTTATATTTGTAATTGTTGCTTCATCCATTAATACAATTACTTGTTTTCTCCATATTTTCATATAATTCAATCATAGTTCTATCAGAAACCATATAATTGCTTGTAATTTCAAATCAACATGCAATATTTTGGAAACAATAGGATTGTTTTTCTTTTTATCATCATTCATTTCATTCATATGCTAGTCAAGTAGTGAAATATAGACCAAGATTGGTCAATGCATACTCTCTCTCTAAGGGAACTAGCCTGGTTGCAAACAAGCTGAGAGTCACCTCGAACTTGATCACAATCATATCCTTAGTTGGCTGCTTCTTTCAATCCCAAAATTAAACCTTGATATTCAGCAGAATTATTTGTCTGAGTGCTCAGTCCTTGACTGAAGCACTGAACCTGTAAAGAGACCCAAGGGTTACTACATTTGATATATAGCATATATCTTTATAGTACAAATATGAAAATTGATGCATAGAGTAGACACCTGATTCCCATCACACAGAACAGCTCCTGCTCCAGACCTTCCAGGATTTCCACTAGATGCTCCATCGAGTTCAAGGATACAAGAACGCTGCAAGATTTAGTTTGCTGTTATCTTATCTCATAGATAAAATTGAGTCATGACTTAGGATATAAAACCCAGGAGTTGAACATGCACAACACCTTCTACTAGATTTCAATTTTGCAGAACTTATATTTCCAAAACTATACGTTACCACAACGTTTGAAGTGTAAAAAATATCATAACATAGACAAGCAAATTAGCATCTAAAGTTAAAATATTAAAACTAAGCTTAAATTTAAAATTCACAAGTTTAACTAATTACGATCATCTAAGTCTAAATGCAAATAATCTAAGTCTAAATGCAAGTAAATTGATTAATGTATAACATGTTTGAATGATAGTTTTCTATTTGCTAGTTTCTATTATCATGGAGCTTCAATGTAAATTTCAATAAGATATTAAGTCTATAAAAACGTACAACACAAATATCAATAAGAGATAAGGAATACGAGTGAAAATGCTTTTTTATAAAATCATCAGAAACTGGATGGAGCTCTTGATGAGCTTCCAAGGTATTGACAGTATATATACACAGAGTATGTTTGACAAGACACAATTTGCGAGAGTGACAGTGACTGGCGTGAATGGTAAGAATATCAGAAGGTAGAGAAGGAATTACATGAGTTTTTACAAGGCACTTTAGTGATTGCCTATTTGCAGTTGTAACACAAATACAAATAAAAGCTAGCTGAAACACACCACAAACATAAACAAAAGAGACAGAATATTTGCATTTTTCAATCAATTTCATTCAACAAAATTTAGTTTAAGTGAACAAATTTGAACCAGTTAATAGAACCAATACTAGAACAAACAGAACAATTGAAATAACTAATACTAAAACGTTAATAGAACAAACAGAACAATTGAAATAACTAATACTAAAACGTTAATAGAACTAATACAAAAGGCCAACTAAGACAAATTAATTTTGTTGTTGGAAGAGAAAGAAGAAAACACAGCTTTCCTGTTCTTCTTCATCTGCCACCATATTTGTCCTTCTTGCATTTGCCACCATACTTCTTACCAGGTCTGTTGGTAAGATGTTTGTTTTCTTCTCCTTTGGCTCTGATCTCCTCACATAATTTGAGGTAGATTTTCCTTCGGTTCCAGTTTACCAATCCGCAACCCATATCTCCGTCATGTCCGCAGTTACGGAATTTGCACTTTCTCGGGAGTAGTCTCAGTTCCGGAAAACACCGTTGCAGCTCAGGTATGGTTGTTATCATCTCCAACCTTGGTTGGGTGAATCCAATAGAGTCTATTAGAAAGGATTGACCCTGATCGAAATGCTCTAAATACATGCTTTTGTGCTCCGGAAACCCAGCAAACCTTTCTTCGCAACTCATCAATACATGCTTCAATATAGTCGACTTTCCGGCAGAAGATTGACCCATTAAAACAGTCCTCTTGCCGTGGAGGATCGACAACAGTTCAGGCATATTTTTTCCATTCTTTGTGCTTGTCAAAATGGGATGATAACCCCATCCCTCAATCTTGTTTAGCAAGGATTCAAGTCTCTAAAATAAAAAAAACAACAAACAGGGAAACTCAAGTAAGGAACATATAACAAGGAAAATACTGTTTGGTAGAATGCTAAATCCACGAAAAACTCAAGTACGGTCGTACGGAACATATAACAAGGAAAATAAGGAAAATACTGTTTGGTAGAATGCTAAATCCACGAAAGGCAAGAAAAACACTAACCACATTCCATGTTTTCCTCCAAAAGGCTAACTAGGTGACCTGGATTTTATTAAGCCCACACAAAGCATAGGCTTGCTGTCGTATACATTTTTTGAAGAATACAAGGAAGGAAGACATTGTAGTGCCCATAACCCTAATTATATTTCTCCCCATCGCATGTTTCCGTACAAATAGCACAACTCAATAAGGAAAATCATTAACAAGTTACAAGTTTTGCTTATAAAATTTTTTTTTTTACAAGTTTCCCTAATCCTTTCACAAATAAACCTAAATCAGTGGATTTTATTTATTTATATATAATATAAATGGGTGGATTATAAATATAATAACATCATTAACAAAACTATAATTATAAATATCTGTCATTAACAAATACCCTTCACCAAAAAAACAAATAAAATACTCCGTATAACATTACTTTACCTTCTTAGAAACCAAAAAACATAAATTTACCTTCTTAGACTACCATAAAAAAACACTCTCATCTACACCAAAAAAACACCACAAAAAAACCATCATAAATTTACCTTTTGATTTGTGCAGAGATCCGTCTTGGTTAAAACCACTCTCATCTCCACTCCATTAGACTCTGCCTCTACTAGAAATCTGGAGGTCATGTGAGAGTCAAAATCGTCTTCCACCGAAAATACTAGAAGTTGTTGATTGATGTTTGCCACGGGTGGGTAAGAAATTTCTGTTTCCCTGTCCAATAACTTCTTAATTCTTCCATTTCTGGTGTCAGCAACTTCAACGATCACATTATCACCAACCTTTGGTGAGTTTTCCAGGGTTTCTCTGATGCTGCACCAAATCTCCTTGCAATGGTGGCTCACTGGTTTGATGGAGACCTTAAAAAGATCACTTCTAGGAGCATTGACAATCACTCCTTCTCTCTCACCCATGCTGCTGAGAGAAGAGAATGCATAGGTCAGAATGGTTTGATGGTGGAAGCGGCGGAAAACAGAGGAAAACATTATTTGTTTTGTTGAATGTAATTTTTGGAATGAGAAGAAATGTTTTGGAAGGAAGAGAGTGAATGAAGAAATGTTCTTGGAAGGAAGATAGTTATAACAGCAATTGAGAACTGGAAAAACAGAGTTTGTAGCAGTAGACAGGAAGTCAGGAACAACCGCTGTTTTCTGTTTTTCCTCAAATGGAAACTGGTTTGCTTTCCATTGGTACTTATGTTTGGTGCTGCTTCATATTCTTGCCCAAACATAAGTACCAATGGAAAGCAAACCAGTTTCCATTTGAGGAAAAACAGAAAACAGCGGTTGTTCCTGACTTCCTGTCTACTGCTACAAACTCTGTTTTTCCAGTTCTCAATTGCTGTTATAACTATCTTCCTTCCAAGAACATTTCTTCATTCACTCTCTTCCTTCCAAAACATTTCTTCTCATTCCAAAAATTACATTCAACAAAACAAATAATGTTTTCCTCTGTTTTCCGCCGCTTCCACCATCAAACCATTCTGACCTATGCATTCTCTTCTCTCAGCAGCATGGGTGAGAGAGAAGGAGTGATTGTCAATGCTCCTAGAAGTGATCTTTTTAAGGTCTCCATCAAACCAGTGAGCCACCATTGCAAGGAGATTTGGTGCAGCATCAGAGAAACCCTGGAAAACTCACCAAAGGTTGGTGATAATGTGATCGTTGAAGTTGCTGACACCAGAAATGGAAGAATTAAGAAGTTATTGGACAGGGAAACAGAAATTTCTTACCCACCCGTGGCAAACATCAATCAACAACTTCTAGTATTTTCGGTGGAAGACGATTTTGACTCTCACATGACCTCCAGATTTCTAGTAGAGGCAGAGTCTAATGGAGTGGAGATGAGAGTGGTTTTAACCAAGACGGATCTCTGCACAAATCAAAAGGTAAATTTATGATGGTTTTTTTGTGGTGTTTTTTTGGTGTAGATGAGAGTGTTTTTTTATGGTAGTCTAAGAAGGTAAATTTATGTTTTTTGGTTTCTAAGAAGGTAAAGTAATGTTATACGGAGTATTTTATTTGTTTTTTTGGTGAAGGGTATTTGTTAATGACAGATATTTATAATTATAGTTTTGTTAATGATGTTATTATATTTATAATCCACCCATTTATATTATATATAAATAAATAAAATCCACTGATTTAGGTTTATTTGTGAAAGGATTAGGGAAACTTGTAAAAAAAAAAATTTTATAAGCAAAACTTGTAACTTGTTAATGATTTTCCTTATTGAGTTGTGCTATTTGTACGGAAACATGCGATGGGGAGAAATATAATTAGGGTTATGGGCACTACAATGTCTTCCTTCCTTGTATTCTTCAAAAAATGTATACGACAGCAAGCCTATGCTTTGTGTGGGCTTAATAAAATCCAGGTCACCTAGTTAGCCTTTTGGAGGAAAACATGGAATGTGGTTAGTGTTTTTCTTGCCTTTCGTGGATTTAGCATTCTACCAAACAGTATTTTCCTTATTTTCCTTGTTATATGTTCCGTACGACCGTACTTGAGTTTTTCGTGGATTTAGCATTCTACCAAACAGTATTTTCCTTGTTATATGTTCCTTACTTGAGTTTCCCTGTTTGTTGTTTTTTTTATTTTAGAGACTTGAATCCTTGCTAAACAAGATTGAGGGATGGGGTTATCATCCCATTTTGACAAGCACAAAGAATGGAAAAAATATGCCTGAACTGTTGTCGATCCTCCACGGCAAGAGGACTGTTTTAATGGGTCAATCTTCTGCCGGAAAGTCGACTATATTGAAG
Organism: Trifolium subterraneum; assembly: GCA_951799995.1. NCBI lineage: Eukaryota > Viridiplantae > Streptophyta > Magnoliopsida > Fabales > Fabaceae > Trifolium > Trifolium subterraneum. Next base: position 25,887,406 of record OX637467.1, read on the forward strand.
CATGTATTGATGAGTTGCGAAGAAAGGTTTGCTGGGTTTCCGGAGCACAAAAGCATGTATTTAGAGCATTTCGATCAGGGTCAATCCTTTCTAATAGACTCTATTGGATTCACCCAACCAAGGTTGGAGATGATAACAACCATACCTGAGCTGCAACGGTGTTTTCCGGAACTGAGACTACTCCCGAGAAAGTGCAAATTCCGTAACTGCGGACATGACGGAGATATGGGTTGCGGATTGGTAAACTGGAACCGAAGGAAAATCTACCTCAAATTATGTGAGGAGATCAGAGCCAAAGGAGAAGAAAACAAACATCTTACCAACAGACCTGGTAAGAAGTATGGTGGCAAATGCAAGAAGGACAAATATGGTGGCAGATGAAGAAGAACAGGAAAGCTGTGTTTTCTTCTTTCTCTTCCAACAACAAAATTAATTTGTCTTAGTTGGCCTTTTGTATTAGTTCTATTAACGTTTTAGTATTAGTTATTTCAATTGTTCTGTTTGTTCTATTAACGTTTTAGTATTAGTTATTTCAATTGTTCTGTTTGTTCTAGTATTGGTTCTATTAACTGGTTCAAATTTGTTCACTTAAACTAAATTTTGTTGAATGAAATTGATTGAAAAATGCAAATATTCTGTCTCTTTTGTTTATGTTTGTGGTGTGTTTCAGCTAGCTTTTATTTGTATTTGTGTTACAACTGCAAATAGGCAATCACTAAAGTGCCTTGTAAAAACTCATGTAATTCCTTCTCTACCTTCTGATATTCTTACCATTCACGCCAGTCACTGTCACTCTCGCAAATTGTGTCTTGTCAAACATACTCTGTGTATATATACTGTCAATACCTTGGAAGCTCATCAAGAGCTCCATCCAGTTTCTGATGATTTTATAAAAAAGCATTTTCACTCGTATTCCTTATCTCTTATTGATATTTGTGTTGTACGTTTTTATAGACTTAATATCTTATTGAAATTTACATTGAAGCTCCATGATAATAGAAACTAGCAAATAGAAAACTATCATTCAAACATGTTATACATTAATCAATTTACTTGCATTTAGACTTAGATTATTTGCATTTAGACTTAGATGATCGTAATTAGTTAAACTTGTGAATTTTAAATTTAAGCTTAGTTTTAATATTTTAACTTTAGATGCTAATTTGCTTGTCTATGTTATGATATTTTTTACACTTCAAACGTTGTGGTAACGTATAGTTTTGGAAATATAAGTTCTGCAAAATTGAAATCTAGTAGAAGGTGTTGTGCATGTTCAACTCCTGGGTTTTATATCCTAAGTCATGACTCAATTTTATCTATGAGATAAGATAACAGCAAACTAAATCTTGCAGCGTTCTTGTATCCTTGAACTCGATGGAGCATCTAGTGGAAATCCTGGAAGGTCTGGAGCAGGAGCTGTTCTGTGTGATGGGAATCAGGTGTCTACTCTATGCATCAATTTTCATATTTGTACTATAAAGATATATGCTATATATCAAATGTAGTAACCCTTGGGTCTCTTTACAGGTTCAGTGCTTCAGTCAAGGACTGAGCACTCAGACAAATAATTCTGCTGAATATCAAGGTTTAATTTTGGGATTGAAAGAAGCAGCCAACTAAGGATATGATTGTGATCAAGTTCGAGGTGACTCTCAGCTTGTTTGCAACCAGGCTAGTTCCCTTAGAGAGAGAGTATGCATTGACCAATCTTGGTCTATATTTCACTACTTGACTAGCATATGAATGAAATGAATGATGATAAAAAGAAAAACAATCCTATTGTTTCCAAAATATTGCATGTTGATTTGAAATTACAAGCAATTATATGGTTTCTGATAGAACTATGATTGAATTATATGAAAATATGGAGAAAACAAGTAATTGTATTAATGGATGAAGCAACAATTACAAATATAAAAGTAATGAAAATCTGTAATAAGTAAGATAACCGTAGAATTTATAATAGTTATCAATTCCCCCAAAGCACTAAGTGCCCCAAATCACTCAAGAGTGACCCCATAGTTTCTAACTGAATTTCTAGCTGTTTATTCCTTTCCCTTACTATTCCTTATGTAGTTACTAAGAGTCATGCATCTCATGCACCAACCTGACACCTCATCATTCTTTTAGAACAAACTCTCCAAATGATTGGTTTGGGCCCATAACCAAAGCCCATCTCATTTATTCAAGTCTCTATTAGTTTCTATATTGGACAAGAGAAACTTATGGATTATATATATATATATAGAGGATGGATCAATTGACTCCAAGAGTAAGTCATATAACTTACTCCAAATCTTGACCTTTAATTTTAATAACAATTAATGGTTAGGATTGATTGATAATAAATGTTAGGGTGAGACTCATTTGTTTGCTACACTACAAAACCATGATTATCAAAATATTCTTAAAATAAAATAGAATGGGTTAATTATAGTCATTAATTGTCAAAAACAAGAATTCCTCTCTCTTGCATATTTATTTAAGCATAAACATTTAGAAAATTTAAAATATTAATGATTGATTAAAAACAAATAATTGGTCGTGACAAAAAAAAATATTTTCTGAAGAAAATTAAAAGAATAATTTCATAAGATAAAAATACAAATAAATATATAAAAAATAAATAATTGTTCTTGACCAAAAAAAATATTCATTTCTGCATAAAATAAAATAAATTCTTTCGCAATACAAAATTCACTATTTAATTCCTCACCACCATTAGGAGAACCTATTAAAATATTCTCATGAGACTTCAACATTAAAAATCCATCACCCCTTCAACGATTTTTTTTAGACCAATCATTATTTTATTTTTTGTAGTCAAGTGATTATTCTGTATTCTTATTTGTTTTGGTAAAGTAAGAAGGCCAATTATTTTGTATTATTTTTCAATAATTTGTATTTTAATTTTTGCTTAAATTTTATGCGTAGAAAATAAAGCAAGGGAGGGAATTCTTGTTTTGAAAATTAATGACTATAAATAACATATTCTATTTTATTTAAGGTATGTTTTGACAATCACAGCGTTCTAGTGTAGCAAATAAATAAGTCCCACCTTAATAATTATTACAGATAAATCCTAGCCATTACTTGATATTGAAATTAAAGGTCAAGATTTGGAGTAAGTAATGAGACTTACTCTTGGAGTCAATGGAACCATTACTTCTATTTTATTTACTTCTTGTGTTGATTAACCCGCTACCAGTTTTGTTTCTACATAATTCCGGTGATTCCTCTTTTTGGTGCAATTAATTTTTCCTTCTTATTTATTTTAGATATCTATAATTTCTTCTTCTATTTGAATAAGGTGGAATTCTTATGTTTTATTCATTAACCAAAAGCGTCATTGAAGGGGTGAGGTGATTGGGAATAGAGGAAGTAAACAATGCAATTTATAATTTGCACAGAAGTCATGCGATATACAATTGAAAAGAAAGATCCAAAGTATCACACTCAAACGCGAGAAGAACTAATGATTTATCAGGACCGTTAGATTGATACAAAATTGAGGGCAATGATTTAGAGTAATTCTTGGAGTCAATTGATCCCTCCTTATATATATATATATGAGCAGGGATCCGTTGACTCCAGGAGTAACTTAAAAAGAGTTACTCCAAATCTCTACCCTCCATTTCATTTTAATCTAATGATCTTAATTAGTTATAAATTTATCTCACATGATCACTATTTTTATTTATATCACATAATCACTATCTCTCTCTTTGTCTCTCTCCCTTGCCGTCATCAAGAAGAAATTAGGGTTTATCTCAAAAGAGATCCACAAGCCTTTTTTTTTTTTGAGTAAAATCCACAAGCCATTTAATTTATTATTATTCGGCAATTTCATCTTTTTTATAAAAAATTGATTTTTCAAACCTTTCCTTTTGAATCTAGTTGGTTGCACTTCAAATTATCATTTACTTTGTCTGATACACCTATCCTAAAGCACCTATTCATGAAAGTTTGAATGTTGCCATTAAACCATAAATCCAAATAATATAAGAATTGTACCTACATATAGTCGTGCAACTCCCCACACTAAAACAAATAGTCTGTTGTGATATGTTTACAAACAAACATATAAAAGATGAATCACTACACCAATTAATTTGGTGAGCACACATATAAATGGAGATAGAGGCATATACATCACCTGTACATTGACGCTGGATATTTACGGCAATGGAATGATACGGAAATAATGATCATATAGATGGAGGAAAATAATGATCATGTAGAATAATTTTATAAATAATAAGAGCCATTTGATTAAAATGAAAAGGAGGGTAGAGATTTGGAGTAATTCTTTTAAGTTACTCCTGGAGTCAACGGATCCTGCTCTCTTAGAAATGTTGTCTAATGTCTAGAGAGTAGAAAAAAAATATGCATGGCAATCGAGTGGAGCAGGGTCGAGGTCTACGCCCTCGGCAGGGGTGAATTTCTCTTTCCATCCCCCTCATGTCTTTTTCACCCCCCACACCCCCTCCAAAAAAATCGGGTTCTAGTACCCCGAACTTTTTTCAGTGTAAATTTTACACTAAAAAAAGTTCGGATTCTACGACCCGAACATTTTTGGGGGGTGTAGGCCGTAGGGGGTGAAAAAGACATGAGGGAGGTGGGAAAAAAAACCATCCATTTTATGGAAGATGGCCCGTGATCAGTATATCTTCACACAACGTGTTCAAATTTTATCATTAAAAAATAAATTATATTTTCTTGAAGAGTTTACTGCCCTCCAAATGAGTTTTTACTTTAGTCTTTCTATTTCATAATATATATTTTAGTATAGACAGCTTAATTAATCATAGAATCATGATAATATGTGCTCGAAGGGTATATAGTTTCTCGGAGTTTTGAAGTTGTTTTGCACTTGAGACTTTGTATGTGATTGTCTGTCCAACTTTCGAGCAGATGATAGTGTGAGACTTTTGCAAACTGCCATAAAAGGTGGGTAAAATTTTCTCATCGTAATGTTGGGTCTGGACTTCATTGATAAATATTCTAATTATTGAAAAGGAAACGAAATGTACTCGAATGACGCAGGTTAAGAATCTTAAAAATATTTATTTTGTTTTATAAATACAATATTTAAATTTTTAGAAATTAAATATACAGTATATAAGATAAAATTTTCTAATCTAATTCATTATGCCTTAGCATTTTCCTTACAATTACTTGGAACTTCTCTAGATAGCCATTAACTAAAGAGTAAGATATGAAATAAAAAAAATTAATTACCCCGGATAGAATTCTAGTCACATATAAGTGTACATGTCAGTAATTGAAGTTATAACAGTAAAAATAAAAGTAATTGATAATAACGTAACCAAAACTATATATTTTTTTGTTATTGATTACTTTGTTGGTTGATATTTAAATTTTATAAGGTCTCTCAATAAATGTTAAAGCATTCTTTACAATTTATGTTCTCTCAATATAAGGTCTCGTTGCCTTTGTGAAAGGAAAAAATTGTTTCAATTTTTAATATGCGTTCATTTTAACTTGTTAATAAAAATATGACATTCATAAAATGAACAATTATCATGTAGAGAAAATGAAATGCTAGTTATTCATTTTTTAAAACAATGAAATCAATCTTATAACATTTTCATTGTTTTCATAAAATGCACAAAATTGTTCGTATCAAGGATTTTAATCAAGGTTGTCAGAACTGGACCGGTCATCGAACCGGCGAGCTCATCGGTTCAAGGTTCAATTGGTCGGACCGGGTTCAACCGGAGTCGGACCGTTTTTAATTAATTATATATTTTTTATAATATATATAAAACATATTAAACAAAAAATTACAGAATATTCAGAGTTTTATACTATTAAAATGATATTAATTTCACATTATTAAATATTTTGTACTTTTTAATTTTTTATTTGGTATTTTTAATATTTATACAATAATATTACATGTTATTCTTGTAAAAAAAAAAATTCATGTAATCAAATAACTAGTAATCCTAAAAAAAATACTAAAGCTTTGCTTGGGCCAATAAAAAAAGAAAGAACGTTCTTAACACAAGCCCACTTTCTTATATCTCATAACTCTAATATTGATATCAAGGAAAGTAAAGCATAACCAGCCGTCACTCATAGTGTATTGTTTTGTTTTCTTCCTCTGATTCTCAATCTAGCGGATAATGTCTTCCTCTTCCTATTGTTTTCTTAAAAATGATTTCTTTTCTAAATCTTTAATGGTTTGTTTAGTTTATAAAACTTCACTTGTCTCTTCTTTTTCTACTCTTTTAATAGTTAACTTGTGAATATAGATTGGTTTAAATATACTGTGTTTGCAGAGAAACATAGAAAAACAAAGAGGTATATGAAATAAATTACAATACAAAACTAATTTTGTTTCTTTTTCTTTCCTCCTGTATGTTTCTTTTTTTTTTTTCTTTTTCTTTTAAACTTATGTTTTTATGTTTTTTTTAAAAAAAAAGCAAACACGAAAAAAAAATCCAGTCTACCAAACCGCTTGGACCGGCCGGTTCACCGGTTTTTTCCGGTTCCGTGCCGATTCGACCATTTTATTACCGGTTCGCTTGCTGCTCGTTTTTCATACCTAACCGGACCGCTTGCATGGTCGGTTCCTGGTCTAACCGGTCCGGTCCGGTTCTGACAACCTTGGATTTAATATATCATTGTTAACAATTAAGATAACACAAATTTTAAAAAATGAAAGTAGAAAATATTTTTACAACTAAAGAAGACGTAAGTTTTCTATCGATTTAATTTTGTTCATTTACATTTCTGTCTTTAATTTTTTTTTACATCTTTTTATTTGCTCCTAAAAAATTCAACGTCGAACAAAACCCTTTTCAAACCAAAGTACTTCATGATACACAATCTCCTGTTCAATAATGTCGTTCAAATTACCAATTAATTCATTCAAGATTTTATGATTACACTTCTAGTTAGTTCGACACACTTCACAGTTAATCGACAATCATCGTAAATGTTCATAACAGAACTCAAGTTTATCCAATGTGATAAAAGGGAGGTAGATGACTCATAGTGTTGTATCAGTGGAAGGATGCTCTGAGCTGAATGTCAGAATCCTAGCGTTGAAGATGACCGACCATGGTGAAAGGATGGTACCTGCAAATAACACTCTGACGCCCAAATCAGTATAAGCTTTATGTGGATGTCGATGTTAGAGTGAGACATACCTCAGAAGGTGGTGAATGGTGGTATATATAGGCCGATAGATGTAGTATTGGATTGATAAATGTGACACTCAGTTTGGTTCAATCCAAAAGTCTGATCCAGAACAGTAAAGATATACACTTCTAGTTAGTTTGACATATTCACAGTAAACTAACTTCCATAGCCATTCAATTATACTTAAGGAAATACCGAGTTTTAAAAAAAACTAGACTACTACCCGTGCGATGCACGGGTCTTTTGGAATATTATATATATCATTCAATTTAGTTTTATTCATCTTTGTAGACATATTCAAATATAATATATAACATTAAAATAATATTTGTAGAATACTATCGAAAAAATGAAGTTATGAAATATAAATATATAATAAAAAAAACAAAAAGTGCAAAAAAATAATAATTTAAAAACTCACCAAAAATCCAGTTTTTACATCATATGCAATCAATTGTTTTTTTAATTTTAAGGCAAAATTGTAGCAATTATGAGAAAACAATAGTAGATCAGTTGATTCCGGAAGATCATGACAAAAATATGATGGAAAATTACATTTATCCAAATTAAATTTCATAGGAGAAGTGAACTTAGAAGGATGAATAACACAATCAAATTCGTCCTTTAAAATCAGTCCAAACTGACGCATGTCAGTGTGTAAAAAAATCACCCAAACACCCTACTGGATATTATAAAAATCACGCAATGCAGGTCATCCACGTGTAAAATATATATTTCCCTTAAATTTTTCAACTAAAACTTCAAATTGATTTCCGTTTGGATTAATAAGTGTAACATAACGGTACACGTTGTCACAAAAATTAGATTCAAACATTTTTGGTAACATGACTGTGCCCTAAAAGAAAAATAATAACAATGTTAAATATTTGTATAGCAAATCGTGGTGAGATATTTTTTTAACAATTTATTTGAATTAAAACAGGATTAATTAGGGTTAACCGGAGAAATATATATATTTATATGTTATTAATAATAGATATTATTTAAGGAAAAATATATATCGAATATTAAAAAAATGCAGGTAGATCAAATGAAAATAATTGGATTAGAAAAATTTCTTTGAATGTTTGATAAAAAAAGAAATTGAGTTAATTCAGGTAGACCAATTAAAATTAATTGGATTAGAAAAAATAGATTAAATGTGTGATGAAAAAAATAAATGGAGTTGATTTTCAGGTAAACAAAATCAGACAATATTATTAAGAAAAAAATATATCTTGAACTTGAAAAAATATAAAGATCGAATGTACGTTGGGAAAAAAAATGGAGTTTATTTCTACGAAAACAAAATTAGACATTGAATGTCGTATTTATTAGTTGGTGTAACCAAAATATATCAAATGAATTCAAATAGCTTAGTGGTAAATAAACTAAATAATTATGAGAGGACATGAGTTCGTTTCTTTGTGAAGAAATACTTTGAGACTTAACTACTTTTATATATATAATGATAATGATGTTTTTTTTTTAATTGCTAGCATTAAGATATGGCCCGTGTCTATAATATTATTTTCATTGTGCCACATATCTGTCGGTGCCTTCTCTCATTCATTTCACACCGGGCCCTATATACACATATCTACCTAAATATGGGCCTGTATGTTGAGCCCAATCAGGTTTTGTCTATCTGGTCCACTATTATGTGTCGGAGGTTGAGCTATTCCTTTTTTTATAATAAAAAATAAATAACATTAAATTTATACCAGTATACTTGTACCCAGAAAATAAATTTAATATATACCAGTATACAGTACTTCATTAGCAAGTATTTGGTCCTCCATTCCAAAATTATGGACACGTTGCAATTCTTTTGTTGTCTCTATCATAGTTTTTATGGTCAAATAAGAAAATGTTGTTCAGATAAACTTAACTCAGTTGGTAGATATATTGTATTATATACACGGAGGTCGAGTTTTGAATCTGAACACCTCACATATCCATATTAAAGATGAAATTTCTAGTCACTAGTCTATCGACTAAAGCTCACGAAAACTTTATGATATTTTCTTAACTCGAATGAAATAAATAGGTGTGATATTCATTGTAGGACATGATATTTATTGTAGTACAGAGCTAATATACTAGTATCTCAAATTCTTAGATTCTCATGTTTCTCAAAATTCTACATTACCATTTGTCATAATTGCAATAATAATAATATGTAAAAGGTGAGTTAGAATTCCAAATTAAATGAAAGAGTTTAGGTTCAACAGCATGTCAGCATATAAAATTAGATGCTTCACAAATTTAATATTTTAAAATTCAGATGAAGATATCATGTTTAAACTTATACAATATCGTTAGAGCATCTCCAATGATGATACTACTTTAGATATCATACATTATTAACAAGTGGTCCATACAATGTCATGTAATACTTATGCAACTCATTCATATTTTGCTCCAATGGTGATACCACTCAGGGTATCATACATTATTAACAAGTGTTCCTTATAATATTTATTTTTTTAACTTAAATTGATTGTATTAAATTGATGATACATGGTACCTTAGATGGTACCTACCTCAAATAAGGTACCGTATCATCAATATTGATACTATGTCTATGCCACGTAATGAAACTCCAATAATAAAAAAAATTAAGATACGGATTATTAGTCCATGAAACTCTCTATGATACTCCTACCGGATACGCCGTTAGCAATTAAGCTTAGTTTTATATCCATTAAGTGAAATAATATCCGGTTAATTAATAGTAAAATGGAGCATCTTTTTGTCAATATTTTTGTGTGGGTCCTTAATTATAACTTTTGATAATGAAATACAGAAAGTGTGATAAAAAGTATAATTTTGAAGTTATGTTTACTTCTGATGTTTCACGTTTTCCTTTTCACTGATAAATAAAAAGAAATATTAGAAAATACATAATGGTTTTTTTATTTTAAAAATGCACTTATATAAATTAGTTTCATATTTATAAAATTCTTGAAAAATGTCAAATTCAAATCACTAGTAGAAAGTAAACGTGTTACTTGACCTATATAGATTCTTTTCTCAAAAAATAGTCTCCACAATTACATACAAATAATATATTTTATTTTTGAATAATTACAAAATAATACATTAATGTCTTAAGGAAAGTATTATTCAGAAAGTACATACAATAAAATAACAGACAAGCCAACATTATATATCTTAATGTGGAGATATTTCCCAATTCCCACCGTGCATGAAGGTAAAGTCAGTATAGTTTTAAAGGTTATCACTTATCACGTACCCGAGTACGTCCATTTCTAATTAATGCCACATTACATTATTGACATTTTGTACCTATTAATTAACTATATATACATCTATGGTGTGGCACTGCAATGCTGACCAAATTTTATTAAATTTTTTGGCATGGGAAGCTACCATACTGAATCATATCAATCACATTCAACACAGTGCAGACAGTAAAGACTTGATTAACCTAAAATAGATAGGAAAAATATTTATTTATTTAAAAAAAGTAAGAGTTATAGAAGTTACTGTAGGAAAAAAGAAGGGTAAAGGATATTTAATAAAGTTTAATAAGATATATGAAAAATATGGGCCAGATATGGCCCAATAGTAAGAACAAGCAACAGTCCAGCCCACTCAATCGCTTTCATTACTTTTCTATTACTAAACTTTTCCCATTTTAACTCACATCTCCGTAATTGTACTTTTACACCTCCACAAATTTCTTAAAAATTTAAATTTATTATTGAAAAAATAAAACTCTGTCATATAGCTCATTGGTATTGTAAAAATTTGTCAAGGAGGAGAGAACACACCTTGTGTGCTCCACAAATTTTCTGTCGGAGATTAATCATTACTAACAACGGTGGAAACTTCGTATCAATATCACAGTAAAAAAAAAATTAGGATAAAAGAAAATATATAACTATATATAAATTCATATAGAAGAATATCCATTTCAAATTCTTATCCTTATTTATTATTTTATGCCTTATGTCCAATCAATCACTAATTTCATCATCTAGTATTGATTTTAATAACTATATATTTTTTAAAATAATATGCTTACCAAAATAATTGTAAATACTATTTTGTTCATTTTGTTACATCACCTAATTTTGTGCCTCATTTTACCTAGGTCAAATTTATCTCATTTATGGTCCACACACACCAAACCCTCCTGCATTGCATGTCTGAAATCCCTTTGAATTCTTCTTCTCGTCAGCTTAGGGTTCTCTATGTTTAGTCGGTTATGAACAATTTGCAAGAACACCATTGGTCTACTTATGTATGTATTTAATTAATAATTTATATAATAATATGCTTTTAATAGTAGTAAAATACAATAGAAAAATGCTATCATGTGCTCTAAAAACGTAAGTTAAGGTATTTAATATAGCGAATATGGATAAAAATTTCACCTTTAAAGTGAGACCACTAGATTTGAAACTCATCAAAATATATATATATATATATATATAGTACAATGTATCTGTCAATTGAATTAAGTTCACGAATATCCCTTTCTATTTTTAATAAATTTGAATACAATAAAAACTCGTTTTTATGACACATGGTAGGATACTGTAATTTACAATGGCAAAGCATTGTTGTCACTGTTTTTGGTCGCACAACAGAGATAAAATGTTTCAGAAACGTCACATCTTTGCTAGGGCCAAAAGCATTAAAAGGAAGTAATTATGAATGAATGATTCACAGTTCAGAGACTTTAGGATAAAGATAAAGTAACACTGACACTACCTACTGACAACTTTCGTCACTACCCACCCACCCCTTAACTTTCAAATATTTCTACTTTGCTCATCACCATTTCATTTTTATTTTAAACAAACCCCCCACCCTAGCTCATTATTTTATTTTAATAATATATTACTACAATAATTATAATTTAAATTCATACGGACTGGACTTGAAATGATGGGCCACAGATGGCCTTAGATTCATATTGTTTGAATTTTAATTAAGGGTATTGCTAACGAGTGTTCCGAAGTATTTTTTAACTATTTCTTTTAAAAAAGTTTTTTATTAAAAAAATTAAATACTACGATTTTTAATGCGTTAACTTTACACACTTTTATAAAAATTGTATAAAAACTTATTATTTAAAATCATAAAGAGTGTCTCGGAGACGTTCGTTGACATTTCCCTTGTTTTAATAATTTTGAGCATGAGAATAATTTTGACAAAAGAATGAGAATAATTAGATAATTAAGTTTCAATCATATAGCATAGCCTAGCCCACTTTTCATAGGGATGACCCGGTTTCAAAAAATTTTCAAGGTCATTTAAATTCATTCTAATAGGAACGCTTAATATGCATTATCATTATAAAAATAAATAACACTTAATATCGATTCAGTTTAAAGGTGGATTTTTTTTTGTTACCACGATATTGGTACAAAGTTTTTACCACCGTTAGTAAAGACTAATCTTCGTCAGTGAACCTGTCGGGCCCACAAGGTGGATTCTCCCCTTCTAACTGTCATCTTAGATGCATTGGAAACAAATTAACTAATTGATTGTTAGAACAATCACAAAAAAACAGCTAAATAAACATTGCTTCTTAATCGGTCTATAAACCAAAATCACAACATATAAATAATTTGGACCATAAAAAAGAAACATTAACACAAACTTCTCTAAATAATACTCCAATTAAACTATTCAAAAACTTAACCATATCTTTCTCAAATGAGCATAAAAAATACTATTACTATTCACAACTCCAATTAAACTAGGAATTTTTAGTCAAACCGATTTTACAATAAATTTGTCTTAATAAATTAAACAGAATTTTTATTAATTCTTCTTCTGCATTGACCAGAAGGTGTAGTAGTAGTAGTAAGTAGCAGCATTAGTAGTAAGCAATAAAAATGAATAAAGTAGCCCGGCTTGAATGCTGGGCAGACAAAGACTAGACTAGGGCTTGAATAAGAAGAAAGAATGGTCACTATCTCTCTCTTGCCCGAACTGCCCTAAAAATATAAAAGATGTGAAAGGACAAACCTGCATTCTTCTTTCTTGATGATGCTACTAAAACGACAGTGCGGTTTCATTGCCATGTGGTCAGAGAGAAGCGTCAATCATAAAGCAATGGATTGCTAAATCATTTTATTTGCCTCGTTTTTTGTGTCCTCAACTTCATTTCTACAATCAGGGAAATTACTGTTTTACTACTATTGTTATTACTACAACTCTTACTACCTAGCTATAGCTTCAATCTTTGACCTATGGTAAATGCTGTGAAACTAATCTTTAAAACTTTATGTGCGGAGTCAAAACCATTAATGTATGGATGGATTTAAGGTATTTTCGTTCGTGAAAATCAGAATAATGGTTGAAAAGTTTTGATTGACAGTAAATATCAACTTCCTTGACCGTTGGACAAGAGAGGCAATTTCGGGTATTCGTCTAATTTGTGCCAAATTCGGCACAGAGGAGTAGGATCTCCACGGTGATTGGGTCTTAGTCCCAATGCAAAACATTTAACATTAATAATTCTCTGAGTTTTTTTACGTCACTAGCTTAAGAACTCCTTGTTCAGATTTGAGCTCAAGTCCACATCTCCGAGAGATTGTCCGCTTTGGGGTTAACCCGTCACGGTTTTGTCCTTTGTAGAAAAGGCGCCTCGGTGGTTTGAAAGGTGTGAGTGTTGTATATAAACTACCGTTTGCCTCGAGTACCAAGCGATGTGGGACTATTTTGGTGTATCCAGAACAGAAGCCCCCCGGTCGAGGCTAAGGGGCTAACGGGTGTCGACCACGGGCATGCGCGGGGCACCCACAAGTCGTTTCCCACAGACGGCGCCACTATTCAGATTTGACCTCAAGTCCACATCTCCGAGAGATTGTCCGCTTTGGGGTTAACCCGTCACGGTTTTGTCCTTTGTAGAAAAGGCGCCTCGGTGGTTTGAAAGGTGTGGGTGTTGTATATAAACTACCGTTTGCCTCGAGTACCAAGCGATGTGAGAATATTTTGGTGTATCGAGAACACTCCTTAAAGTTTAAATCTCTGAATTAGAGTCCTCGATAAATTACTAATTTTAGTGGAAAAACTATTTTTTTTAATTTTTTTATTATTTTCAATAGATTTTTCTCACTTGATCATAATTCAAAATTCCATTTATCACATTGTGATAGTCTAACTCTTAGTGGGTAGAAATTCAGTGGAATGATCGGGGTTCGAACACCGACCTTCTACATATATAATACAATGTTCTTGTTAACTGAGCTAAACTGACGAGAGTGATAATGTAACTCTTTCTGCTAGATGAAATTTACTATTGATGGAAAAGATTGTTTTATTACTCCACCCACTAATAACTATTCATCTACCCTCATTCACTATCTTGTGTTCTACATGTCTTTGACTCTATTATCTTTGATAAATTTAACTTTATTCTATTTACATGATACAATACTTTTTCCTCTTTATTAAATTTCATTGACATGTCAATTCATCTGTCACGTGCTAGAGATTATAATTTGAAAAAACATCCCTCGCATTCTTCTCTCTTCTCTAATATTTTATCCCCTTTGTTCTCTACCTATGACAATGTTTCTTTTCTAATATGTTATGTTTCCAAATTCTTATCTCTCTCTCTTAAAAAGAAAAAAGAATGATACCTTTGGCTCCCGCGAGAATCTCGCCTTATTATGCGTCGTCTTGTATTTATATTACTAACATTACACGTTGCTAGCTAGCGTCAATTTTTGTTAATTTCTTACCTTTGTCTTTTCTATTTTTCAACGTATTTTTCGCTGCTTTGTTCTTTATTCTCTAGTGAAATTAGCTTACTACTTTTCAAATAAATTCTTCTTTTGTCTATATGTCTTTTAGCTCACTTCATCAAATTATTATTAAAATTATTTTACATTTATATTTTCAAATATTCACAAAAATATAGTTTATTTATCTTTATCTTTACATGACCTTAAGTATAGTTACTTATATTATTTGGTATTTTTCTTCATTTAACAACATATACATGATTTTTAGTTAAAATTTAAAATATAAATTAATATAATATTTTATAAAGATATACATATAAAATTTATACTTAAGTAAGATCTATATTTAGACCGGATTCATATTAGATGGCTCATAATTTTTCATAATAAAAAATTATCTTGAATGCTATAATTGGATTAAAAAATTCACAAATTTTAACGTACTTTTTGATAATTAGATTAAAAAATTTACCATAATACTATGAATGGTTGGAGTAGGTAATGATTTGATAGGTATTTATGTTGGTTAGTAAGGGAGAAAGCAGAAAAGTTAATTATTCTTTATGTCTTTTACGAAAGCATTATTAGTATTATAAAAAATGTTAAATAGTTGCTTGAACTGTAAAACATTAGTTAAGGAAATTAGATGGTAAAGGTATTTTGAATTTTGTGTAGTTAATATTTTTTAAATATAAAAAATATTCATTTTAATGCATAGTTTATTTTTTATTTTCTTAATTAGTGTCGGAAGCTATTTAGTAAATGTTAATACGTGTCCTATAAAACACATGTAAAATTCTATTTCAAGATTTCTTAATATTACATTTTAAGAGCACAGGTTAGCAAGTCCAACTATGTATGGACGGAGTTAGTAGGAGGACTGATTTAATTTTCCTTTTGATCCATCTATTTTATTAAACTCATGAAAATGATCCACTTTTTTAATTCAATTTTTTAATATCTATTTATACATTTGTTGTAAATTTGATCTCAGTAGATTATTTCCTCCTTAAAAATCGTATTAATTAATATTGAATTTAATGAAAAAATATCTCTTTTAAGATTAAAAATTAAAACACAATTTTTATGGAAAAAATACATGACTTGATATTAAAATTTCAATAAATGTGAAAATAGAGGGGAAAAAAGTTTAACTAAAAAAGCCCATAAAATACATATACACAATATTAACATTGAATTTATCTTATAATTTCTTATATTTGTTATGCTTTTAAAATTTAATTTCTTATTTACTAAATTGTACTTTTAATTTTGGTCCCTCCTAAAGTTAATTCCTGGCTCCATCCCTGTATATGAGCGAAATGACATAAACTTTCATGGCTGTTACTTTTTTTATTTTTTATATTTAAAATAATTATTCTTGATAAAAGGTAAATGTACAATAAACTGTACCGCTAATTAATAATTTATTTATGCAATTTATAAAACAAATTGGCTATAAGTTAAAGTATTTAGTGATGTCTAAGGTCCATGAAACTGAGATGTTACTTATCCTGAGGCAAATTAATTCTAAGGTACATGCATCTCCATGCCTCTTTCATTAATCCATGTCATTTTTTTGGGACCATCAATTAAAAAGACTCGTGTCATCATATATACCAGAATATGATAAGCATCACCAATTAACCCATTTTGAGAATACCATATATTCAAACTTTTTCTCAAATATATCTAAACCTCAAAATACTTTTTGAGTTTGCCTCTTTCCATTAGTTTGATAAGTCTTTACCTCTTATGACACACATTTTTGGCCCACCTATACTCACACGAGCTAGGGTTTAATGTGTGTACCTTTTTAGTGCAATTTAAGTGCAAGTGGTTAATTATTGATCACTTGTAATTAAGTTTGTAAGTGTAAGTGGTTTAATATGAGAAACTCCTTTGGAGTTTATTATCACTGGTAATTTTTTTCTTAAAGGCAAACGATTTTATTAAAAATGGAAATGTACAAGAGGTGCTTTACCGACAGTAGTAGAAGGAGTACAAATAGTACTCTGCCCAACAAAATCAACCGAAATAAAGACAACACTTTTGAACGGTCTAAAACTATAATGGCAATCCTAATTAGTGAATTATACAATCAAAGGGGCCTACACCACTCATAGAATAAACAATGTGAAGTAGCCTTCTTGGACAATAACCATTTCCATGACATGGCTTGAATCCTATAAAAAATCACCTTCGAATCAACTATATTCCCATTAAAAATTCTTTTATTTCTCATTTTCCAGAGAACCCATATGACGGCATGCCAAATCAACATAATCCCCTTTAAGGCATGTTTCTAGTTCCGAAACAATAGGAGAAAACCTTTAAATACAGAACCAATGGTACCTAAAATCGAAATCATATCAAACCACCGATGAATCTTCAACCACACCACCTAAGTCAATGGGGCAAATTATCTTCTGTATGCATTTTTTTCAACAATATCTTAACCATTAATTTGTAACAGTCAAATAAATTCATAAATATATAAAACGTGAAAGTGTGAATTGGACACTCTTCGGTAATTCCACCGCAGAGGAATTGTGTCCAACAAATTTGAATGTTGTAAGTAGTTTGTTATAGTAAAATAACTCAAATTGCGGGTTAATTGGGATCCAATAATTATTACGTTCACACCACAATATAACTATTGATTTTTTGTTTTTTCATCGTGAGATTCAAAGTGTAAGGCTGAATTAAGTCATTGATGTCTAACTGTTAAATGAAGAATCTAGTTAGGGGATAATATATGCACACACTCCGATGATTAAATAAATCAACACTAAATATGAGAGGTATTAGAGTTTTAAAGACCTAGAAAGTTCTCATGTGGGGCACCTGTCCCTGGGGACAGCTGCGCTATAGACAGATCGCTGAATGAGTGACATGACACCAAACGCTTTGTGTCCCAAATAAACATAATTTAGTGGGTTTCTAAAGCTCGCCCATAATATGGTTCGCAGAACTTAGTTTGTGTCAAATAATTTGATTTAATTTACGAATGAGAATTACTTTAGTAAGGATAATTATATACTTATAAATTTTTTTATGGATCTTTAGGGTACATGTTAAAGAAGTCAAAAATTAAAAATTAAATTGAAAAAAGTAATAATATCTTAAATTTTACAAAGTTAAACATACATATTTTTAGAGAAATAATATTTCTATTTTAATGTGTGAGAAAGACTTTTTTTTTTTTGCTTATACCACCAGTTTAATCTGATTTGAGCATCACTTCTGTCATTAAGTGATTCCAGCTCCCTTCAGATGGCAGTTGTAAGGGATTAAACCGTGGTCCTCTCTACCAAATTCAATATATTCAATATAAATCACCACTGAACCAATTAACGATGGATAGAAATACTTTAGCTTTCTCACTAAAAATATACTCCTTCCATTCCACCTAGCTACTCTCCATGATATTAAATGTGTCTGACAACAATATAGTGAACATTAAATTGATTGCATGAAAATTCGATGCTACACAGTGTGAGGTACAGAGCTAACATGGACCCTTACACTGCAACATTTTCATGCAAAGTCTCTCTCTCGAGCTACTCAACAACTCAAACAGAAACAAAACTCAAAACGACGACGTAGTACTCCTACACTACGCATGGAAGATGAAAACAAGGGCGTAAAAATAGATATCACCTCACTGGTCGTTTTCTACGCTCTCTCTCTCTCTCACTACTAGCATTGTAGCTAGGGTTTGACAGGTTTTATACTGATTCAGATCTGACGGCTGACAGTGTTGTAGTCACTATTCATTCATTCAATTGTCGTCCACGATGACATTGACGTGACACGTGTACTAATACTCTTGTAACGAGGATTGAATTGAATCATAGCGTAATGATGAATAAATTATTTGAAGTCTTTGTTTTGTGTTTACTCAGATTTATGCGTGTCTAGCTGTGTCTACCTACCTACCTACTTCTACTCTCTTTCAATTCTCTCTGTAAATAGTAACACAGTTCTAGGTTCATTCATAGCTATTCCTTCAAAAGAGATAAATGTGGTGTGTGAGGTGAGGTGAAGTTCAATATTAGCTTTACTTTACTTTACTCCATCGTCTCATTTTATTGATGGATCAATTTGGATTAAGTGCAATCAAGATTCACAACTATTTTATTCAGATCAGACTTATTAATAAGTTACTACGATTTAGAGATCATACGGTCTAGATCATTTATAACACCCTAATGTAACTGTGGGAAATTTGATTCCCTAATGATCAATTTACAAAAAATGTGTATAAATGAATGAGATAGAAGAACATTTTTATTATGTAGTGATGGGTTCACTTTTTATGATAAATGCACAATAGAAAGGGACATGGATTCAATGCAGTCATAACTGCAGGCACGCGGTCGGTCAATTTTAGGTGTCCGGTTTTGATCGGACGGTTCATATATCATCCTAGAATTTTATATTAAACAAAAATGAAAATTGTCTTAAGATCTAAACTGACAGTTCTGAATCACTGACTGCATATAATCTGATTCCAAATGGAAGATATTGAGTCAAGAGTAATACATGCATGCTTGTCAAACTCGTTAGTTAATTCGTAGACTTGTACACATCAAGACTCGTTTTTATGGTAGACTCGCTCAGACTCGGATAGACTTGCGTATACTCATATAGAATTGGATAAACCAGCGAGTTTGAGGTGATTTTACGAGTTCAATATTATTTTTAAAAGTAAAATCAGAAAACATGTTAAATATTTCTTTTTGACTCATGTTCATACAACATGTGTTAACTCTATTCTTTGATCGTATTTTGCTATTTGCGTTGTTTTTTCATGTATGCTCTGTTCTTGTTGCATTTTGTTGGTGCTTTATGCATTGTTTTTTTATTTGTGCTCTGTTTTTGTTTCATTCTGGTTGTTTTTTTTATTACTTTATGTAGAAAGAAGGGAAATAAGACTTTATTATAGAGTTTGAAATTGAATTTTTATGTTAATTAGTATTTGGTTATTTATATGTATCATTTACACGATTTTTTGAAGTAAATATTTATTTTTCATAAACTCTTATGAAGTCGGAAAATCAAGTATATGTGTCGAGTCTACGGATCCTCCATGAGTTTACATAAATTCACGAGTTTGACTGACCTTAGGTACATTGATTTTTCTTTTTTATTATTTCAATTTCACTTACTTTATAAAGATTTATTTTCTTAGATAAGGCATCTTCTTTTATTTTTTCTTAATTTTATTGTTTACATTTCATTTTTAATACTCTTTCCATCCTTAATTAATAGCAAATTTCTACTTTTTATATTAATTGAATAACTAATGTATCTATTTTTTTTTAAAATGGCAAATATATTATATTATATTATATAAATATAAAACAAAAAAAAATACAAGAGAAAGTTCAAAAAAATCAAGAAGTACTAGAAATATACTCCACTAGAATCCAATAATCTTAACTTAAAGTAGGACAGGCAAACAAATAAACAGACAAAAAAACTGCAACGAAAAATGAGTCAAATCACCAATAAATTATAATCCCTCAAAAACACCACCACGAGAAGAAGAAAACCACTCAGAAAGAAAGAAACAATGGTCTACCACAAATAGCACAAATCAATAAGAGTGACTCCAATACCCTGATCCAATGAGACCCAATTAAGATAGGAGGGAGTATAGCCCAAATATATTAGTTTACTAATTCATCTTAAAAAATGATTTTTTTTTTATAATTAAGAAAAGAGAGAGTATAAATTAATCTAGCATTTCATGTGAGACACGTTTCCTTTAAAGGGTCATTCTCTACCTCCTTCAGTTACTACTACTATTTTGACTCATGTATGATCCACTGTAAATTATGTATTCCTAGTATACCTATGCTATTCAATTGTTCTGAACCTATATATGATTTCAAACCATTTTTTTAGATAAATGATACTTTTCCTCTGTTTTATGTACTATATAATATTTTTAAGATTTTGTTTTTTATTTTTCAAACGCTCCCTAAGGCTTTTTCTTGGACTTGGTTTAGTGGTCGTTCAACCATTCTTCTTTGTCATTGTCAGAATGGTGTTATGATCCTCTTGTTTGTCTCCAAAACATATTATAATTTGCTTTGTATCGTAAATGATTGAGTAGCCCTTGTACTCCCTTATAATTAATAATATTTTTCTTATAAAAAAAAAATCACTCTTTAATGTAAAATAATTGATTAGATATTTTGTAAGTTTAGCCGAGTTAGGCTAATTTGGTAGTAAAAATAGCGGATATTTGATAAGTTAACTTATAGCAAATAATTTATAAGCTAAAGTTAGTTGACTGAATTTAATTTGTAGTGTTTGGTAAAATTAGCGGTTAAACTCATAAATTACTCAAAATAGCGTTTGAAAAATAAGTTATAAGTTCTTTTTAAAAAAGGTTTACCAAACATTTCTTTTTTTGTCATTTAAACTTATAAGCTATAAGCTCAAAATCTATTCTTATCGAACATAGCTTTAGTAGCTATTGGTCTAACAATTAGACTTGCTAATTTTTTTTGTTAGATACAAATATAATTAACAAAAGAATATAGTTCATCTAACTTTGAAACTTAAATATGATTGATAAATAGGAAAAAGTATTTCCTAAAAGGCAAATATTTAAAAAAAGGCTATTTTCAATATCCGGTCCACTGGACCAATTAATTAATTTGGTTCGGTGGCCAGTTCTAACATCAAGTATTTTCAATTCCCTTTCGATCGCAGTTGCGAGGATCAAAAGTAAATATTTATTTTGGTTAGGAAGTGGTTTAGCTTTTTTAAATGAATTAATTATATTGGAAACCAAAAAATATAGTTAATCAAATTAATAAAAGTTGAAGTTACATTTCTGAAAGGGAGGGGTCCTAGTAGTACAGAAGTGACGCTGCCAAATTGAAACACTTGCATGGCAAGTTTTCAAAAGTGAAAAAGTAAGACTGATGAAAATGAGACTACGTCAAAAAGGATATGAAACAAAATGTTCCCAACTTTTTTTCTGCGCAATTACTTTTTCTTTTTTTTTTTTTTTTTTTTGAACAGCAAACAATTAATTTATTAGAATAATGGAAATAGTACAAGAGGTACTAGCCCCACAATGGTAGGAAAAGTACATATAGTACTCGCCCCAAGACTATCGGACATGGTAAAAAACAATGTCACTACATACCTACAAGGAGCTAACGAGCAATACAATCAACGGGGTTTACACACCATTCATAAAATAAACACGGGGCATTTATCTTCTTTGCAACTAATTACTTTTTCTTTTTTCTTCCCCCCTCTTTTCCTTAGGATGAAATGATATAAAAACAATTATTTACATTGTATATTTAGTTTATTTTTATATATTATCATATCATAATCATAATATAGTATGATGATGAATTATGTACAACTTGATGATTGGCTTTGTTGATTTTTAGCTCATTATTACTAAGACCAACTTTCATTTTCCAAATGGATGTAGACCGAATAAAGAATGTTCAACATAATCAATCATTATTTCCATATTTTTTTAAAAATAATATAATGTACCAAAATAAAATGATGAGATGACTTTGTTATAAAGAAGTAAGGAAACAAGAAAACTATTTATATGTGTGTTCAAAGTTTTGAGTGTGTCCATCCTTGTCTATGGAAATTTAGAGGAGTGTCGTTAACTTCCCTTTTAAGTAAACAAGTTTTACCAAAAAAAAAGCATCGAAATTTGCATGCATATCAAAAAATAGATTCTTAAATCATGAGTTGTGGGACTTGCTTAAAGAGATTAATTAAAGTTTTGAATAATTAACTTACCCAAACAAGATGCTTTAATACGTTACAAAATCTTCGATACTACTTTAAACTCAAATGCTAACGAGTACTATGAGACACTTTTAAGTATTGAAAATTGAAATGTTTCACTTTTTGAATAAATAATTTTTTTAAAATGAAATTTTTAAAGAGTGTCATGAAGCACTAGTTAGCAAGACCCTAAACTAAAATGTAGGGGTACCAAAGGGTGCTTAGATGAGATGATCCTCTACCTCCATTCCTTTTTTATTTTGGTGGGTTGAGGCAAATTGATTCCTTAAGTGAATTTTGTAGTATCGTCGCGGGCAACTCTGACCCGGTGGATTCACATCTTTTATCTTTAGTATGCAAATGATATTTTTTTCATTGGAGAAGTAAGTGTTGATAATCTCTAGACTATCAATATGATCCCCGTTGTTTTGAACTTGCTTCTGGGCTTTAGGTAAATTTTGCTAAAAGCAGCTTTATAGGGGATAAACTTGTCGGTAACTTTGACCGGTATTAATTGAATTTTTTGTAGTGTCAATACAAAAATTTTAAGAATTAGCGACGGTCAAAACCCTCGAATAGGACAAAAAAATGGTCAGAAAGGCAAATTTCAAGCGGCTTTAAATCCGTAGAATAATTGCTTATTGGAATCCGTTGTGGCGGCTTTTGGAGGAGAAAAGCCATCGAAAATTAGAGTTGAACGTTGTTGGCGGTTTTATTCCGCCTAAAAATCCCCCGTTTTTTTGCCTTGTTTTTAATTAGCGGCGGCTTTGAACCACTAGAGAATAACACAATTTTTTTATAAACAGACAATTATATTAAATCAATTTGTTATATTTATTTATTTTTACATTTAAAATATTTGATTTTCACAAATAATATATTTTCAGCACAATTATATTAAATTAGTAGTTAGATCAAATATTAAAACCAAGTTAAAATTAATAAAAAAACAAGTTAAAATTAAAAATACAGAAAATAATATAGAACACTTAACGAATGTTAAGGTATGTTTAATTACCCTTTTTTATAGAAAATTTTCATTACATATTATGCAGGTTGTACTGTTGTAGGACAAATTGGAGTTAAAATTCATTTTTACACCGTCTTTGAAAAATTGGCATCTAAAGTCATGTGAATATCTAATTTTTTTACTATGTGGATTTTTTTTATACCGGGTTTTAGCCAAACTGATATAATATAACTTTATTCTTTGACTAGTGGATACTTCAAACATGACACTTGATATGAGACAAATTAATTAAAATTTATTATGAGAAGCCAAGTGAAATTAGCGCAAGAGATATATACTTCAACTGATAAAATTTGTAAACACACCAAAGAATTATATGAACAATTTGAGAAAACAAGACATGAATTTTTATTTTTATTTTTTCAATGGTAAATTAAATATATTAAAATGAGAGGAAAAAGGAAAATTAAAGTAGTCTAAGGCTCCGTTTGGCCCAGCTTTTTTTAGCTTTAAATTCTCTTTTTAATTAAAAGGTAGGCCAAACACATTTTTAATAAAACTTTTAACAGTAAGAAGCAGATTTTTTTTATGTGCAAAATTGGATTAAATAAGCTTCTAGGAAAAGAGGTTGAAACCTACTTTTGAAAAAAAAATCCGAGCTTTTTTTGCAATAGTCCCGCTTCGATTCCTGCCGAAGACTCTTTTTATTATTTTTTCATTTAAATATTATTAGTTGTTATTATCTTTTTTTAATTTCTTTTATAAATCTTTTTTTTTTAAAATATATTTTACCAAACAACTTTTGCTCTTTTTTTAAAAGCTCTTATTTTCACTTCTAGATTTCATATAGCTTCTAAGAGCTAAAAAAACTAGGCCAAACGGACCCTTAAGTATAGAAAAAAGAAAGAAAGAAAGAGTATAAGAAACACTCCTATAAAACAACATATAAAAAGTAATAGGAGGAAGCAAACAACAATGCAAAACCACCACACCACACACCATCAAATTTGGAAGGAAGCCCGCAAATAAACTAGAAGACATGAATTCTTATCTATCTTGGTAATAAACAAATTACGAATGACTTGTTTTAATACCTTTACATCCTTATTTATTTTCTTACATCTCCTCCTTTAAAGAAGTAATTAAGTTATAATTGAGTTAAATAAGTCAAGTTATGCAGGCTTATACAATATGTCGTTTTATGCTCTTAACACGGATGTTGTGAATTTGTTCGCAGATTCATCATTTTTATTTTTAGCGATTTTGAATTTGTATTGCATCGATGTACTATTTTCAATTTAAATGAATGTTTTATTTAGTAAAAAAGAAGAAGTCAAGTTTAATTCTATTTCAGGCCTTCGGTACATTATTTTTGTTATTACAACGGTTTTCTATCCATCAACAATAGTTTTTGACCTTTTCTCTTGCAAACCCTAATTTTTTTTTTCTTGTTTCATCATTAGAGAGGGGTGATTTAGGATTAATTTTGATCCGAAATCACCCCTCTTGTCGTTGTTTATTTTTTTTTTATTCAAATAAGTGATACCCACATATTTTTAGGTTTTGTTCGAGTCTTCTTGGTTTTTTTTTTGTCCGTTGTTGTTTTAATCTCGTCTTAGTGCGGAGTTTTGGTTTTGTCCCGTCTTAGTACGGTGTTTGTTTGTTTTGATTTGCAGGTGTGCTTCAATCCAAATTCAGTGCAGATTCAATGACTTTAGTGCCGTCAACGTTGCAGATCTTGATGCATGACTATTCCAGACATTTGAATTTTGTCAAATTAATTGTAGGCTTTGTCATAGACATTAGGTCGTTTTATGCTATTAACTCGGATGTTGTGAGCCTGTTCGCAGTTCATCCTTATTAGTTTTTAGCGAAATTGAACTTGTAATGATTTTGATTGATGTATTCCTTATGAATTTGAATGAATGAATATTTTGTTTTGGAGTAAAAAAAACAATAGTTTTTTACCGTTACCTAAAATTATATATGTTGCAGTGGTTTTAGACATTAAAAGTGAGTACCGTTTTTTTTTTCTTTCTTTATTTTGGGGCGCAGTTCTTCTTTTGGTAGTTTCTTTTGGTGTATCCGTATTTTTTTACTTTATATATACTCCCTGCGTCTCAAAATATAAGCAAAAGTTGGTCAACAAAAGTGAATGTGTTTGATCCAAATCTTTAACCAAATACATCAAAATTTTTTGACTCATTTTTGCTTATATTTTGGGACGGAGGGAGTATATATATATATATATAAAGTGAGGTTCTTCTCTCCCAGCTAAATTTTTTATATATACAAAAAGTGTATGCTTTTCAATTGAGAATTCAAATCATAATTTGCCATTGTTGGAACAAAATACGTTTTTAGGCAAACCCTTTAAATTTTGATGATAATAAAGTATTAAATGGACAATTTGAGGTACTAATTTTTGATCTAGTGTGCAGGTATATAAGATAATTCTTTAATGACTAAGATCATAATTATTTGAGAAGATACACTGGTTTCAAGCTCTGAAGATGTACAAGTTCTGAAGACTATCAGAGCCTCTGAAGAATTCCTCAGAAGATGAAGAGCTTCAAGTCTTGAAGAATCATACTCTGTATTTCAAGAAAATATCTTATCTTTGATTATATGCTTCTAGGACGCTCTTTGAAGGATGACAGCTCATAATCAAGGGATAATCAAATAGTACATCATTCTTATCTACAACCTTATCAACAATGAGAGCGTTATGTACTAACTATACTAATTAACTTTAAATGGTGGAGCGTAATTGCAAAGACGAAGTAGCTAGTGGAATTGAATTGCCTCTTTTCGAAAAGAAATTCAATTTCATATCTTCAAGTATTTTTAATCCACAGTTGTCCATCTAGAATATTCTCAAACGGTCTTATCTCAACGTCTCTAATATTTGGAGTATATATAGAAGACTTCAACATTGAGAATAGACTACTGAATCATTGAGCAATTGAACTACTGAACCTCTGCACTACAAAGTTTACTAAGCTTCAATATCTTTTGATATTCAAGACTCCGAGCCTCTGAACTTTTCATACACACTCAAATTTAGTTTAAGTGTTTTTGAGTCTTAGTTAAGCTTAAAAGTTTAAAACACCTCTGTTTTATACAAGTGTTTCTTTCAGTTGTTGATTCATTTCTTTGTAAGTTTTTAGAAGTATCTTGTTAGTTATAACTTAAGCATTTGTGATATCTCTTGTTTGTATGCTTGAGCATTTGTTTTGTAATCTTGTGTGATAACAGTGAAATTCCTTGAATATACAACTTTTAAGATACATGTTGAAATCTCATTCTAAAATATATTTAAATAAATTTGTTTTTATTTTACATTTATTTAAATAAATTAGTTAAACACTTGTAGTGTGCAACTGTGCATTATGATGTCACAAAGTGTATAATTTCACAGATCAAACTCAAGTTTTTAGCTAGCTAGGTTCCACTTATTTATAGATTTCCTTTATAATTAATAGCTAGCCCCATGGAGAGAGGGGGGAATATTATACTATCATTTACAAACTAAAATTCTAATGACTGAGGTATTTGTTTGGTAGCAGTACGTAGACCAATTTAAATTTAATAAGATTGGTAGAATGATTTCTCTTTTTGTTTTTTATTGCTGGGAAAATTATTATGCCCCACCGTGCTATCTGAATATTGATAACTCTCCATGCATTCGTGCATAAGCAAAAGGAAAGCATATAGTAAAGTAGAAAAAAAATACAAAAGCTAAAGCTACACCTCCTTTTCTTTTTCTCCTAATTTTTAACACCGTTTTCTTTTGTTTCTTTTCATATATACTCTTTTATACGGTGCCGGAGCTAGACCGTAATAATCAAATTAAGTATGTCTACTGCTAGAAATCTCATGTTTAGAGATTCATTTAGCAACCGAAAAACTTAAAAAATCGGTCACTAAATTCATTAGCGACCAAATTTTTGAAGTGGCAAAAACCTTGGTCGCTGATGGGTAGCGACCAATGCAGCGGTTGTTTTTTAGTGACCGAAATAGCGACAATTGGCAACGACCGCGATTTAGGGACTGAATTCGGAGACTGAATTATAGACTGACATTTGCGACACATTGTTTGACGCTATAGCGACCGATTTAATAACCGACTAAGAGACTGATTTGTATATAAAAAATTTAAGTTGTAATATATACATACTTGATTTTTTTTTTTTTAAATTAAACTATATGACATAAAATACCTTAAAATGATAGCGCAACATGAAACCATCCATAAATGAAAAAATAAATATAATATATAATTGTTTTTTTGAATAGCAAAAACGTATACCATATATATAAGAAACTCTAACCCATTAAAGGGGAGGGAGAAGCACAAGTGATACTCTAACCAACCATTAAAAGAAGGCAAATTCAAAGAAACTTACCAGAAAGGTTGAAAAGGTAAAATAACCACCTATCGAACTAGAGATTTTGAACTAGAGAATTTGCGGCGGCTTAAGACCGACACAAACTTTAGGCGGGAAATTCAAATTTCAAAAAACCGTCAGAAATTAAAAAAAAAACTATCTCTTATCTTCTCAAACTCATTTCTTCAAATTACTTTCTCTCTATAATCGATTTCTCTCCCTTCTCTCTACAATTTCTCTTCTTTCTCATACTAATTTCTTCACAATTTCTTTTCTCTATACACATTATCTCTTCTTTCTCTCTAAATTTCTATTACACTTTCATTTGTTTTTAATTTGATCTTCTCATACACTTTTTTTTACCTATATAAATCTAACTTATCTTCTTTCTCATACTCTTTTTTTTATCTATATAAATCTAACTTCTCTTCTATTCTTTCTCATACTCATTTCATCAAAAATAATTCTCTCTCTATACATATTATCTCTCCATTCTCTCTAAATTTCTACTACTTTTTCATTTATTTCTCTCTAAATTTCTTCTCTATATGTTATTTCTTTATTGTTAATTTTAATTGGTTTTAATATTTGTTCTAACTATTGATTTATTATTTGATAGATTTAACTAATATGTGTTGAAAATATTTTATTTTGTAAAATGTGATTATAATTATAAAAAAAATTGAGAACAATAATTATAAAAAAAAACTTATTTTGTAAAATTTGATTTACTATTGATTTCTTCTCTATATTTTAAAAGTAATTATAAAAAAATTTGAAATTTAAAAATATAAAAAATTAATTTAATATAATTTGTTTTAAGAAAAAAAGTCATTTCCGGCGACTTCTGTCCGCCGCTACTGTATTTTTTATTCGTTTATCATTTCTGGCGGCTTCATGCCGCTGCAAACATTTCCGGCTGCATCAGACCGAAGCAAAGTAAAAAACTAGCCACCCAAACATTGACCGTTTAGCGGAAAAAGGCCGCTGCTAAATCCCGCCGCAAATTTTCGGCGGCTTTGCGGACCGCCGTAACGGTTTGCAACAGGAAATTATGTGGCGGATAGAAAATCGGCGCAAATTCTCTTTTCCTTGTGGTGTGCTACCGTACAAGTCGCAAACAAATGGGACTTTGTTTCGTGATGGACAGAGCACAAGAGGCAACTCAGATCGAGCACCACAGAGGGGGAGGTTCACTTCAAGCCCCCTTATACTATTCTAATATATGTTTCAAACTTTTTATCCAATCTTATAGTTCTGACACATATTTCTATCTCTCAGTCATTCCGTTGATGTCTATGCACCAAATATAGCTTTATACTTATCCAAACTGTATTTACCAATATCAACTTTACCTTTCGGTTCTTTATTGACATTACTAGAAATTTTGCAATTTTCCTGTGGATTTTGCTGTGGGAAAAAATCCTCAGATATTCCAAAGAGTTTTCAGTCTATTTCGCCACTAAAATTAATTTTCTGCAGATCTGGATTTATAAAAAAAATTGCAAGTATTCCGAAAGATTTTCCTACAAGTATCGCAACTAAGAAGTAATTTTCTGCGGATCTGACGTTTCCAGGAAAATCCGCAGTTATTCCTAAAGATTTTCCTGCGAATTTCACCACTAAGAAATAATTTTCTATGGATCTGGCGTTTTTAGGAAAAGCTGCAGGTATTCCCGAGAATTTTCCTACGATTTTGATTTTTTTTTTCCAATTTTTTTCATAAACTTTTTAACTAAATTTTGAAATAAAATTTATTTTTAATTAACATAAATTATGATTTAGATAAAAAAAAAAAAAGTATGGCAAAAATAATGATTAAGATAAAAAAAATTAAATTTATTAATTTACTATAAAAAAGGTATCAAGTACTACTTCACAACAATAAAAATTTAGTTAAAACAAAAAACAAAAACTTTCATAAAAAAAAGATATAAACTTATATTCTCAAAATTAAAATAAAAAATTCGATCTGAAATATTAATTAATAAAAGAAATTCATATTTGCTACCAGTAAATATTAATTAGTAAACTAATTTTCTCAAAATTAAAAATTGTCATTATTAAAACTATATATTTGTGGTATAGTTTTAAAAATGTTGATTATAATTTTTAAATATTCATTTAAGTAAAAATAATTTTTAATATTCATTTGATCCCATTTTCATGCGGATTTATCTGTGGAAAAGATAAGTCCATCCTACCAAGCATATTATAAGATAAAAAAATTGTTAAATTCTAAATATTTTGTCATAGTATTGTCTAGTAATTATCTAATGCATATCAAATATATCTTACCAGTGTTTTTTTAATTGCATATATATATATATATATATATATATATATATATATATATAAAAGGAGAGAAAGGATATACCGAGATTCCACAAAAGGAAGTGTAAAATGTATAATAAAAGGAGAGAAAGGATACACCGAGAGTCCACAAAAGGAAGTGTAAAATGTACTAAGTCCTGAAAGAAAAGAAAAAATATACAACGAAATCAAAGATTAAAAAAACTCCTAATTAAGGCGGCCTCGAATTATACCAAGAGCCACCGGCCCCAAATCACCAGACGACCATAAAAGAGAGAAAGAGCAGAAATCAAGAAAAGAATATGCAAAAGGCAAGTCCATTGCCACCAAGACCACCAGAAACCCCACCCCACACAAGATTGTAATGGTTGCAACACAAAATAGGTTGCACCTCTGATACTCATAAGAGAGCAGGGGGTTAGCAGGGTTTGACCGAATACCACTTCCAAGAAAAAAATTCACCCTACCAACAAGGAATTCAACCGAAGAAGACCCCCCTATAAAGATTAAGTCATTTCGAGAATTCTAGATCGATAAAATAACAACATGTCAGATTAACAACCACCTTATAAGTGAGCTCTCATATAATTTCCCCAGGCAAAACACACTGAAACTCTAACCATCGAAAAATAGAGTACCACACCGTACAGACCACCATGCAAATTAAGAATAGGTGGTCCACTGACTAAGCTGAGTTTCCACATAACACATATAAAACATTATTAATATTCATAATCACCTTTCGTCAAAAGTGATTTTGACGAGATGAAATATCATGTTCTAGATTAGCTGTCACGAGAAAAGGCTAGCTCTGACAAAATAAGATCGGACACCTCTGACAGAACAACATCAACCACAAAGGCTAACTCAACAGCTAAGCAGTCTGATTTGACAGAGAAAATTTTGTTAGCATCATGTTTCTATAAGCAAATATTTTGAGCAATTGTGATTTGTATGGAATTCAGAGCCCCATGAGGTCATCCAACATATTCGCCTCCCAAACAAACAAATCCCTCATCCGTTTCAGGTCTCACTCCCACTCCCTATCCGCCCAGGTTCCCATCTCTCCCACCTTGCTATTACTTTGCTATGAGAGTTGGAAGAGTCGCTGATACTGCACCTTAAGGAGAGTATCCCCAATCCACGTTTCAGACCAAGAAATTCATAAGGTCATCACCAACTTTCTTTCTAATTCCCTTAAAAACTAATTCAAGATAGAATCCATAGAACCCCAAAAAGAGAGACATTTACACCAAACAGAAATTCCCCTAAAACCACATATCTTAACAATGTATTTGATTGGAGTTAGTGAAGAGAGAGTAAAGGGCGAGAGAAAGAGAGGAAACAAGTCACTTTATCTCGATTGGTTGACAAAAGAAAGAGCAAAGGGATTCTAACGTAATTAGTAATTAGTAATACTCTTATTTTTTCCAAAATTACCCTTATTCCTATATATTTTTTTCTCATTGTTACTTTCTAAACTTGGCTGTGCTGCCGCTCCATTTCTATCTACCTCACTCCTTGCTACTCCTTCATCACCAAATGGAGGTTAATTAGAAGGACTATTCTTCCTCGTAGGCAATATTTCTTGGGGATATCTGATTTTTAAATACAAATTAACTTATAATTATATCTTTTACTGCCCAAAAAGATTAATGTTATAATTTACTTGTTTACCCAAAGAGCAAAACAAATTATCTAAGCATATGAGTAAAACAAATTATTTTCTAACTTTCCATTTTTAAAAATATCACACAATTAATATCATTGCCCTTTATTTTATACCTTGACTAGGTTGGTATTCTTTTTCTACACTTTACTCAAAATTTTCAATCTTTTCCCAAAGTCCATATTTATTCTCAAACTCTCTCTCTTTTATTCCTAAAGTTTAAAGTATGCATATATGCTTAGGATTAAATATATTGGATTTGGTGGAAAACATCTAAATATATTTCATAAACATAAAGTGCTCCATTACAATTACCAAGGATCACTTCATAGTTCATACTTTAACATACCTAAAGCTCACCCTTTCTCTCTCTCTCTCTCTGATTGCAAAACATTACAAATCAATTAGATTTCAAATATTTACCAAAGAAAATATAATATGTTGATTTGGATCTAACACAAAGAACTCTGATAGGAAGGCCATGCTTTTTTTTTCCCTACCCCCCCTTCTCCTTTTGTTGCTTTCTGTCTTTCTTGTCACTTTGTGTTTCTTTTTTATAGCTCCTTTTACTTTTCTTTCTTTTTTTCTTTTAGCTTTCTCTTTCTCTGATTTTCTCAGCAGGTTCCATTGCTTCAACTCTTTCAGTTTCAGAGAAATGTAATAGTAAATAATGAATAATATATTTGTAGAAGCTTGTAGAGATTTTAAAGAGAAGGTTGTCCTAAGGTGAATTCCAAATCCAAATTAGGTTTCTTGGGGCTTGATCCTGATAGGTTTGTTGATGAACTTCCATCTGATATTCTCTCATAGCTTAGACACTTTGGATCCATTTCCTTCTGAAAAAAAATAAAAATAATTAAGTACCAAAAATCAGAATAAATATATTTTTTAAAACAAACCTTATTGAGGAAATTGAAAATTATATACTATTAATAAAAATGATATATTATAATGACCATTTTATAATTGTTCCCTAAACCTTTTAACTGTCTATTGAGATTACAAGATATATAAAACTTTTATCGATATCACTGAGCCGACAACTCATGAACAATTACTCTATTTATAAAAAAAGATACAATGTAATATAATAAAACCCATATAAATATAGAAATAATAAACAACCAAAATAACCTTGTACTATAAAAAAAACGAACGATAAAAGAATTATTAAGTATAATGGTGAGTATTTAGTATGATGAGAATATGATTGAAGGGATAAAAGAAGAAAATAAATTATTGTGTTATGATGAGAATATGATTGAAGGGATAAAAGAAGAAAATAAATTACTAAGTATAATGGTGAGTATTTAGTATTGTATACATGTTATAGGAATCAAAGGACATTTGACTCAGAAATAATTACAGAATATTTATATGAATGAATGAGGAAAAAGAAACTTGATAGATGGGGCGCACTTAAAAGCCTGCCAAGTGCTATAGAACAACAATTGCATGCTCATGTGCAATAGCTTCCAATTATTTTTGTGTATAACATTATTTATACCATTGAATTGAATTCATGCAACCGTGTGTGTACGTATGTATTTATGAATAGTTTATATACTAGTACTATTTATTTATTTATTTGACTCAACTATATATTAAATATCATAGTCTAAACACACTATTGATTATTGAGTCAAATGAGGCAGGTTTAATAGGGTTCTATTCTATATTATATAGTCATTTTCAATATGGTCAATTTAATAACTAGTATTAACTAGAGGAACCTTTTTTTACATCACAAATCGTTTTTAAACTTTTGTAATTTGGTAAATATGAAAAGGACTAGTCTAACCATTTGAATTTGTGAAGGACAAAGCAGCTTTATGCAAAGCCTCTTTTTTTTCTCTCTCTTTTTTTTTTCTCCTTCATCACTATATAATAATGTGCATGGCAAAATGAAAAAGATCAAACGTATTTCCTTTTCTTCTAAAAAATCACTTTCATGCATTCCAAACACATATGCTTTGAAATTTGTGTATAAACTTTTTTGAAACAAAAGGTTTAACCTTTGGAATATAAAGGGGAATATATATTACCTCAAGAGATTGCATGTTTCCAATAGAATCAATCTTTGGTTTACCATGTAACCAAGCTTCCCTATTACAACCAAACACAAAGCGAGAATATTTCTTATTAAAAAGAAGCCATGTAAGAGAAAAGCAAAACTTAGGGAATTAAAAAATTCATCTTTTTACCATCTAACTTATATGCCCTTTTACTTATATTCTCAACATATATTGAACTAAAGTTGATGCCATATTCCAATTGTTATCATGTTTATTCCATTTTTACCATGACTATGTATAAAAAAGTAGGAGTATTGAAGGAAGTTTCAATGGGAATATTTTCTTTGGTTTCAAGATTTCTAATTATGGGTCAACAAGGGCTTAGCTTTGACACTAAGTTTCTCAATTATTGGGTCCCATATAATAGCCTAATGTTTGAACCCCACAAAATCCTAAGGAAAGAGATATCTCCATTTTTTTAAGGAGGATATATTTGGAAAATATCAAAATACTAATACTTCTATGAAGAGTAGAATTGTGTGTGTGTGTGTTACTTTTTTACTTTTTTTTTCAACCACTAAAAGAGAGTATTTATTATTATTACACCATCATGGTTTTTTTATGCTCATGGTTTTTGGACAGACAGAACAAAGCAATCTGAAATGATTTATTCTTTTTGTGATTTTTTGAGCCTAACCATGTTTGCATGTGAGGTTGTATGAGAGAATAAGGAAGAGAGAGGAAAGAAAAGAACAAAGAAATGTGTTAATGAATAAGACATGCATGAATTCCTTTATTTATATTAGTATTTTCTATCATACGACTTGTAAAACATAGTACAAAATATAAATAATTTAAAATTGAAACAATTAATAAAGTCATTATATGTACACACAACTTAATCAAAATGGCAACAAAAAAATCCCACTTGTTAGGCGAATTAATATGTTGCCAACATATATACTAATTTAAAACAACATGTTCCATGATTTAAATATGCTTTGGAGACAGACCAAGATTCTCTACAACTATAATATGATGTTGCAGCGGTAAAAATCGTTAGATTTAGAGAGAGAAACTTAAATTATATTTCTCTCTCTTTTAATCTAATAGTTCTTGCAGCTGCAACACCATATTGCACCTATAAAGGAGAATCCAAACATTTTAGAGTTATAAGTATGTTATAACAATGTGATAATAAAGAGAAAATGTATATAATCAATCTATTTTAGGAAAATCTACGATAATAACACATGGCAGAATTTCACACATTTGTTTGACGTCATTTTTTCCTAGATTCGCACACGATCTTTACTAGTAAAATAAAAATAAAATAGATTATAGGTATAATAACTTCGAGGTACAAGCATTACCTAGAAGAGTTGCTCCATAGACCATAACATTCTTTATCTTGATTAACACTTGATCTTCCTTGCTTATTAATGGATAAATCAGATGATCTTCTTGAAGAGTTGATGTCAAACATTATATCATCAGAATTATCTCCAGATGATCCATTATCATATACATCTGATTGCCCTAAACATGGATTAAGAGAAAAGGAAAAAGTTAATTAATTAGCTCTTAATATTTAAAAATTTCTTGGCTTAATTTTCCAATAATATAAGATACTTAATCAAAATTTATACTAACCTGACGAAGCTCCAACTCTATCCGTAGTTTTCACCGTTCGATACATCTGGATTTAAAATAAATAGAATAAAATATATTAGAAAAATCGAAAAAATTGAAGGAAAAAAAAAGGTACCAAAATCATACTATTAGTAATACATGAAAGTAAAAAATAAATTGAAGAAGCTTTTTTTTTTTTGACAGAAATTGAAGAAGCTTGTTTACAGCAAGAATAAGAAATTAATGTCTTCTTCCAAGTAAAGTTACTTGTAAGAACTATTAAATTGATATATGCAGTAGAGTACAAGATGAAATACAGAAGCATTTATGGTTATGGTTAGTATATATAATATATGCATATTGCATGGAAGCTTGTGACTAACCATGGTTAAAGCTGCCATGGTAAAGATAGAGAAAATAAAAGAAGCTCATATCCCATGAAGAGATCATTGAGAAATGATGATGTTTGGTACATGCATATAATACTACTATTAACTTATAAAAAAATATTCTTTTCTTTTTACCTCAACTTATTTTCCTTATATATTTAGTACTCACTATTGTCCTAAGAAGGGTTGAATTGATGAGTCATCCATAGGAGTTTGACAAAAAAGTCAAGGGTTCAAACTTTGTCTATATTTTTTATTAGTAAAAATTGAACTCTTTACTTTTACGAAATTTATGCAAATTGCACATCAACCAGTTACGCTAGATTTCGGTTTTAGTATAACCATAATCATACTAAACACAACTAGTAGTAACATTTGTTTATAAGAAAATATAGTCGGTCTTAGAATCGGATACTGTGTTAAAAAAAATAGGTATATTAAATTTTTATTATATATAATTATTTAATTTTATTAATGTCATGGACAGAACTATGAGGTTGTTTGTCTCGGCTTGGGGTGAGAGATTCATGGGGCTTTGTCCTACTTGTTTTCAGAAATCGATAAGTACTTTTTTTTTTTACACTTTCTCTTTCTAGATTTTTTATTCTTTTAACTTGAATGGTTCAATCTTCAAAGCAAAAAGCTGTTTATTAGGTTGCAGAAGAAGCAGAGAGAGGCAGCAGATCTAATAGAAAAAAGAAGCACAAAGTATTTGATTGAGATAACCCTTTCTAAGGAAACCATTGGAATTTGAAATTAATATACATCACTTAATTGCTTCCTCTAATGTATAATGTAGCCTATATGTTTAAACATCATTAAAATCTCAATCAGAATCGTACCATCTTCATTCTGACTCAAGAATTTAACAATGAAAAATTAACCAATATCACATTCCCGCGATAAAATATAAGTAAAATTTGTCTATTTAGTGTTATCGTATAATTAATGTATCTAATTTATATTATAGACTAGATACATAAGTTATACAATCAATCTAAGAAGATGAATTTTGTTTATATTTTGTCCCATAGGAAGAATACTAACTCATAGCTCAAACATTATTTAATTATTTGATTAAATAATTATTTGTTCAAAAAGAACATTATTTAATTATAAACAAAATGCAATTAAGACTGAGAGATTAAGGTTACCTGTAAATGAGACTTAACATGTGCTAATGTAAGATCCTTAACATCCATGAGCTCAAGAACTGATTTTGGAGTAGCCCCTATAATATTGAAAAACACCATAAAAACAAAAAGTTTAATTAGTTTGAGAAAAATCTAAATTATTATATTATTTTTTTATGATTAAATAAAAAAAGGCAAAAATTCACTTTCATGTTTCACCCTTTTTTCTTCTTTGCCTTGTTGAATTTTCATGTTAAAGAAAGTTAAAATATGGGTGTAAGGTAGAATTAAAAGGGGATTAAGGAAAATTAACCAAAAAAATAATATAAAATTAAAATTCATTTTTTGTTTAGAAATATGGAAATTGAAGATGAAGCATACTTTCATGGCCACCTAAGAGCTCAACAGCATGAACAAATCGAGCATGAAGTGTCGTTGTCCAACGCATCCTTGGAGCTCTCATGCTTCTTTTTGCAGGAAATCTTGACAAGAATCTTGACCTCATCAAAGCTTGAGATTGAAAAGGGCTTGAACTTGTGTTTGTGTTAGAAATAGAAGAAGGTGTAGTATTAGTAGTAGTAGAACCATCTAAAACATGATTAAGATGATGATTAAGATTATGATTATGATTATGAAGTTGAGGAAATGACAAAGGAGGAGGGTTTTGATAAACAGGAATTCCTCTAATAGGTCTAAGAAAACCAAGTTCTTGACTTAAGCTTTGATGTTGTGGTTGGTGGTGTTGAAAGAGTTGTTGGGGGTGTTGAAAGTAATGATTTTGTTGAAAAGGGTTGTTTGCATTATTATTATTACTAACACTATTTTGGAAGTGATTATGAATGAGATTATTTGAAGAAGTGTTATTGTGTGAATCTAAAGACCTTGTTGGATTTGAAAGAGAAAGGTCAAAAGAGTTATCATTTCTAGATGATGATGATAAAGAGTTTCTTGAATCCAAAGCTCTTTTCCAAAACCCCAAATCCATTTCTTCTTCTGTTGATGTTCTTTTCCAATTTGAATTTGTTGTTGGTTTTGTGTTTGGAGGACTAATTTGCAAAG
The DNA here is from genome assembly GCA_951799995.1 of Trifolium subterraneum. Taxonomy (NCBI): domain Eukaryota; kingdom Viridiplantae; phylum Streptophyta; class Magnoliopsida; order Fabales; family Fabaceae; genus Trifolium; species Trifolium subterraneum. The sequence continues at coordinate 25,925,677 of OX637467.1, forward strand.
ATAAATCTGGTTGTGCTGGAAATAGCTCCATTTTTTGTTTTGCTATCTACACCTCCACACAAAAAAAAACAACAATTTTTTTTGTTTGTGGTTTTGGTTTGGAATTGTATCAACAATTCTTTTTCTTCACTTGTGTGGAATGGAATGGAATATAATAATAATGATATGAAAAATTTGGATGGGTTGGGAAAAAATTATATATAGAGACAGTTGGAAGGTTAGCTAGGTTAGAGACTGCAAGATGGGGGTGTAATTAATAATTGATTGGATATTCTGAAGGTGTGTGTGTTTTTGTGTGTGTGATGGAGTTTCTAGCATTCAATCAAGTTGATGGAGTAGTTGCAGAGGTGATGAGATTTAAGATTGAGAGAAAATTTCAGAGAGAGAGAGAGAGAAGAAGAAATGACAAGGTATGTGAAGTGAATGGCTGTTTTCTTTTGTGTGAAGTATATGTGAGAAAATGACACTTGAGGGACTATATGAGAGAGAGAGAGAGAGAGAGAATGTGGGGGGTAGGGTACTATTAGAAAGAGAAAGGTAGAAAAAGAATGAAAAAAGGTATGAAAAATAAATTAAGATAAGTAAGGGGAAAAAAAAGAAAAAGAAAACAAAAAAGTAAATAAGTTTAAAAACTTTTATTCTTTTTTTAAAAAATTAATATACTCTTTTTTCTCCTCTATTTTCTTTGGAATTAAAAAAGTAAAGTAGAATATTTCCTATAAATTAACTTTAACGTGTGCATTGTGACATTGTCCCTATACACAAAAATCTAACTTTTCTAACACACACACGCGTACACAGAACTCCCTTGTCACAATGAGACCTAACTAAACTAGGGCTTTGTTTTTCTTACACAAAATAAATACTTTAAAAATGAAAATGTTGATTATTTATTTTTTACGGTCACATGATTGATTGAACACAAATTTCAACATCTTAGGGATTTGTTTTGTTTTGTTAACAGGCTAATTATAAACCACTCATTGAGGTTATGATGAAGCCCTAATTCTCCGCAAATCACCATCATGCATTCTTTTTAGCTTAAGTTTGGACACATCCATCATATTCTTGTCATTTTCTTCTTATAATTAACCAACAAAACTCAAAGGTATATATGTGGGTTGTCACACATATTTGCGGTTTTCCGTATTGAGGTCAAAATGAAAAGTCGGTTTTACCCTTATATGGTATATGTGTTATGTAGAGTTGTTAAATGGGCCGGTGAGACCTACACGGGCCCAATGGGCCGAACAATTTTAATGAGTCATATCATTGCGACCTGTTTATTATTGGATTGTACATTATTAAGTCAGACCCGACTATTGTGTATTATGTCGGCTAATGAACTAGTTTCATCTACTTCAATTTTATTTTATAGTTTACTCACATTTTTTCTGCCGCTTAGATATATTAGTTTCTCATGAATTTGTGTTGCAATCTATAAATGAAGTAATAAAACATCATTTAAAATTCGCACACATATATAACTGCGAGGTAACGAGTTTGAATCTAGGTGTTCAACATGTACATTCTCGGCATTATCAATTAAGTTTGTTCTTATAGACTTCGTCATAATTATTTTATTAGTGGTACATTACATGATATAATGCAGGCGTGATATTTTTTACATTAACACTAAATATCAATTAAACTTGAGATTTATTCCTTCTGTTGAACTAAATTAATTAATAATTTATAAATTTTAAAGTTTTAAAAGGTTTAGCTAAATTTATAAACTTTAATTAATATGTCTTTCAAAAATCACATATAGATGTTGATAGTTGGTCGGTCCAAAGCCCAATGGATTAATCCAGCCATGGGCGACAAAAGTGCGGGGTTTTTTTTTTTACTTTAGTTTTATGTGTTTCAGCCCAAACAAAAAATAGGCTAATGTGTTGACCTATCGAATCCGACCAATTTTGACAACTTATAACATTATATTGTTATATATAGATATTAGAAAATTAGGGACAGCATAGCATAAAAAAAAAAATCATCGTTTCTCTGTCCTTCAACTTTGCTCTGTCTTCTCTCTAAGCTAAAAACTGTTGACTACCTATGGATCCAAAATCCAACCGACTGATCAATGTACACCACAGGCGGTGGTGCGATGAGATCTCTCCTCCACACCACCACACCATTGTTCTTCTGTCTGGTGGGTTCAGATGCATTTAATCTCTTCCATCGCGTTTTTGTTTTTGCTTATTTTATTGTTCTAGATCTCACAATGCTTGTTTCATTCCTGTCGCATTTTTCTCCGCTGGCATCAGAAGGTTGATGGTGATGGCGCCGCCGCCGTTATCCTAGTTTGGCTGCCGCTATTTTGGGTCGGGTTCTATTTTGATCGTGGTTTATGGTATTTTGGTTACAACCGACAATGTCGCCGTCATGATGGTGGTCGCCGGTCTATGGGTGATGTCATTGTTTCTATTTCTCCGGCAACACACCTCGGTGGTGTTGTCTTTTATGGCGGATCTGAAGGTTTTGTTTGGTCTTGGTATTCGACAGATGTTGTGTTCGCTGATTAGTGGGAGATTAGGCCGATTATTTAGCTTGGTTCACGGTCGTTGTGGTGGTGGTTTGTAGTCGATGGCGTTTCGGTTGATTCCATGTATGGTTGGTTTTATAAGGTATTTGATTCTCTGAATGTTTTTTCAAATTTGTTGAGATTTGCAAGATTATGTGTCTTTGATTGACCTCTATTGTGCCGGTGTCGATTGATTTTCGTCGGGTCACGTTATGTTTCTTTTGTGCTTGTTTGATGCCGCATGTAGTTGGTTTTCTAGGTATTTGATTCTCTGATTGTTTCCAAATTTGTTGAGATTTGCATGATTCTTTGTATCTGGTTGACCTCTACTGCGTCAATGTCGTCTGCTTGTTCCTCGGGCGTGTTCTGTTTCTTTGGTGTTTGGTTGTGGCTGTTTCAGCAGTGTCGCCCTTGTGGTGGTGCCTCTGTCATCGTATGCAGTGTACGATGTCTTCAAGCTGGGACTTGTCTGCCTATGTCTTCATTCTATCATTGTCCCATTAGCCTTTTGCCTTACGGAGCTGGTTTTTGGATTTTGATAGGCCGATCGTTTTTTATGGATCATGTTGCTGTCTTCTATGGTGGCTTGGAAGCTGAGGGGTGCCTTTTTGATTATGGGATTAGGAAGTGGACCCCGTTTAGGTGGTATTTGTTTTGGTGTTTATTTTTGGCGCTTTGCATATATACGACGCCTCTATTTTCTAGTTCCTTTTCTACCAGCCTCTGTTCATCTTGTGCATAGATTTGGTTAATAATATATTAGAAGATGAGGTGTTTAAGGACCGACGAGATGTTTTGGTTCAGGTTTAAATAGTTGGGTGTGCTTTATTTGGTGTTAAGGACTAAGGAGTTGTAGTCGAGTGGTGTTAGTTTCTTTTGGTTCTTTGTTTTAAGCGAGAGGTTCTTCTGATACTCCTTTTTATTGTATATTGCTCTTTATCTCTGTTTGCACTATTACTTTTCATCTTGGTTTAATATATATTTTTTCCATTAAAAACAAAAATGAGGTGTTTAAAAAGGTAATTTTGTCCATGAGATTTTAACTATATTTTCTTCATCATCGAAATAAACTTGTGAATTTACGGTTTATTATTCATCATCAGAATGTACAAATACTAGACATATTAAAAAAAATAGTTTGCAATATGAAATAATGAATGTGTCACTAGATGAAGCGCAGATTAACACCACATAAAATTCACACGCACAAATTTAATTTTTTATATTCAAATTCTTGTGAATTCTTTAAACTAACAATAATAATATTGTCAATGGAGTCTGACTCAGTTAGAGGTTACTCTGTCTGAGGGCTTATCATCTCTTGACTTCTCGGCAGTATAACCCTGTGAACGCAACTGGAGATCTATTTTTGCATGGAGACCGTTGCGAGACACGTTGCCAACTAAAGTAAACTTGGTAACTTTCATCCCGGCACTTATTTATCTCCTGCAACACCTTTGACTCTTTTTGGTTGTTAATTCAGTTGTGGATTGGTTTGTCGTTGGTGGATCCTCAAAATCTGCCAGACCATTTTGTTCAATTTTCTTCTTCATCAGGGGGGTCTACGAGTGTGACGCACCTTTCTGTAACTTATTTGGTCTTGTGTGTTTGAATTATTTGATACGAAAGAAATCTTAGGTTATTCAGAAATATAGAATCGTTCTTACATCCGTTGTTTGACAAGGCGAAACTTTATTCTTACTGATGGTAGAAGACAAAAACATTATTCTAGCTTCAAACTACCGTAGCTGGTGGTCGAGACCGCTTACTTATTTGGACATTGGTTGACATTGTTTTTGTGTCGTTATTCTGATTGTTATTCTTGTAAACTTTTGTAGTCATTTTTGGCACACCTAGTGCTAAGGAGACTATTTGGTTGGTTATCATTTACTCCCTTCGTTCCAAAATGTAAGTCACTTAGGCCAAATTACACAAATTAAAAAATGTAATTAATGTTATATGGAAAAGAGAAATTATGAGTTAATTTACAAAATTATCTTTCATGAATGGTATAAGAAAGATTTTTTTTTTTGGTAAGTAGCCTAGCGGCTAGAAATTCCACCCTTAAGGTGGATAAGTTGGATGACCGGGGTTCGAACTCCGGCCACCTGCATATAAAATGCGATGTCCAACCAATTGAGCCAAGCTCATGGGACTAAGAAAGATAAATTGAATAATTGAAAGAAGAGAGACTAATAAATAGTTAAGAGTGTAAAATAGCATTAAATGTTTCATTGATAATGTAAAGTGACTTATAATTTGAAACACTTTTTTTCTCTAAGTGACTTGTATTTTACAACAGATGGAGTATCATTTTCGTTTGTTCAAAAATAATAATAATATTTTCAATGGTCCATGCGGACAGACAAAAAATGAATTTTATTTTACTCAAAAAAAAAAAAAAAGTGGACGGTATATACGTAGGAAACAAAAGCGCGGCAGAGATTAATCAAATTAACAGAATAATAAATCATTGTGACAAACTCATAAATCATTGTGGTCCTTAGGAAATTTTGGGCCGCGAAATATTGTTGACTTTAATTTTCATACGGAAACAAATTGCACAAAGATTGACATCTACAAAAAGTAAAAAGTTTAACAACTATGCACATTGTTTAAAAAATATTTTACATCTTATGAAACTAATTAAAACTAGACCAATATTTTATAGTAGGGATTAAGGATAAAGAGAGAGAACAGAAGATGAGAAAGTATTATATTGAGAAGATGTATTTTGTGTTGTAAGGCGAGTTTTTTTTTACCATGATAGATATTGGTACGAAATTTCTACCATCATTAGCGATGACTAATTTCTGTCAGACAACCTGTCGGGTACATAAAGTGAATTTTTCCCTCTCAACCAAATTTTTCTCATACACATGAGGCAAAAATCGAACCTCTGACCACATGCTTAAAAGGATCAAGACTCTTATCACTTAGACTAATTTATTATTGGTATAATGTGAGTTCTATTAGTAGGAAATACAATAGACTGATGACATGGATCAATAACTGATAGATATTTATTAATATTATTCATAACACTCTATTTTGGATGTTTATTGAGGATTTGCTTCATTAAAACTCTAATGAAAGAAAAGGAGTACAACATTATTTATGTGTAAACATGACTCATTAAAAACATTACTAGAAAATTCAATACCGAATAAAATCATGATAAATAAAAAAAGAGTAGAGAAAATATTTATTAAGAGAATTTTTTTTAATTCTTTTTTATATTTGAGAATTTTTATACTTGAAAATGATTTACCTATCATAATTTGAGTACTGTCAAGAGTCATTTGCAATATGAGATTGTTCCAAAAGGACATCTATTTTATTGGAGCATCGACAAGTGGTATTTGATTTTATTAACTATGCAAATGAGTCGTGTTTTGAACTTTTGCTTCATATTGGTTTATCCGAGGATCAAGATGAAATAATAATAATTTAATTTAGATCATGCCGTTGAGTTTCTGGATCACATTTGTTGAGAAATCCCACACCAAATGTGAGTTGGCCTAGATATGGATTTATACGTAAGAGGCAATCCTGATCTTACAAACTGGTTTTGTAGAGTGGAGTTAGGCTCAACTCTCAATTCTAATAAGGTATCAGAGTCTATCCAAGATATGTTGGGTTACCCACTATTGGGTCACCCACCATTTATATTCACGCACCAAGCCCAATAGTGATGGGCGTGAAAGGGTTTATTAATAAGTTCCACATCGGATGTGAGTTGGTCTAGACAGGAGTTTATAAGTAAGAGGCAATTTTCACCTTACAAGTCAATTTTATAGGATTGAATTAGGCTAACTCCCAATTATAAGAACTTTTTCAGCTAATTCTTCGGTTGATATAATCACCCTACTTGACTCTAAACAAATATACATTTATTGGCTCAAGAGAATTTATAATTGATTAATCTATATCAAATATATTTTCCTAATATTCTTTCAAAACTCATCTTAGTTCATTACATTGAAACAATTGAAATTTACAAGTTACATAAGTACTAGATACTAGATGTGCGGTGGGATGGATAGCAGAATTGGTTGGACTAGTTGAATTAATGGTTAAAGGAGTTGGAGTTTCAAGGCCCAAGTCTTTGCAAAGAGAAAAACTAACATATAATGTAATATACTAACAATTTGCCATAAAAAAACATAAGTACTAGATGGGGACTACGAAGTTATTAACCTAAAATCAATTATAATTAGTGGGAGGAATTATATAAACCTAAAATCAATTATAATTAGTGGGAGGAATTATATAAACAGTAACTTGTTGGCTTTATGTGAGTCAATCTCTAAACAGGCATGATTATTTAATTTTAGAGTAGAATTTAGAAATTATGTCACATAATTAAGTTAGAGAAATGTTATTTAAACATCAAAAAAGGGGACATCTCTACAACATTAAGGGGGAGTCACGTGTATATAACCGGGGAGTTCTTCAACACATTTGGTTAATGCCTCATTAACCAAATTTGTTGAAAAACTACCCGATTATATACACGTGACTCCCCTTGATGTTTAGGCATAAAATCTTTCAAACTTGAACTTTTAACTTTGTTTTAACTTTATCATCCGTAAACAATCAAAAGGAGTCCCATATACAATTTCTCGTAAACAAATAGTTGAGGAGTTGGAGATCAAATTTGGTTAATGTCAGTTAACCAAATGTGTTGAAGAACTCCCCGATTATATATACGTGACTCCCCTTGATGTTGTTGAGATGTCCTCTTTTGATGTTTAAATAGCATTCCTCATTAAGTTATTGTCGTATAAATATTCGTATTCTTATTAAATACACTTATACATCTACACCTATACGTATGATAATCTCTGTTTACCAAACAGAGTGTGTGACGTCAAGCTGGAGTTAGCTTACACACAATATCTTGGTCCTAATAAACTAGTAGTACATTAATGAATGAATTACATGTACAAAAATGGAAAACTCAACTAGTTACAAAGTGACTATTGTCTCTTAATTGCAACTAAGTTTAGTATAATCATTTTATATTTATGTCAATCATTACATTTTTATGTTCTAGAGGAAAGTAATAGAGCTTCACCATATATGGATAAGTTAGTCTTAATTTCATAGCTATAGAATAACTAGTATATATGTTGTAAGCTTAAGCATGCGATGTTGAACCCAAAATCCATGATATCATCAAATTTGTATGTTATCAAGTGTGTATTTGACCCAAATTTAGCAGCATAAAAAATTAAATGGTCTTACAAACGAAAGCCTTCGAGTAGAACTGTTAAATAGGCGGAGCCGGCCCATCTTGATTCGGTTCGGTGGCTAGACTATATATATGGATTAGTCCGGCTCAGACCAATTATTATTGTGCTACACGGTTATGAGTCTGATCCATCCCATATGGATCATGTGGCTAATTGTCCGGCCCATTCAACTTTTTTTATACTTTTTTTCATTTATTCGATATTTTTTATATGTCTTTGATGTATTATCAATTTTATTGTGATATAATTGTATGCAAGTGTAAATAATTTTTATATCATAACTAAATATCAATTAAACTCAAGTTTGATTCTTATAAAAGAAATTAAATCAAATTAATAAATTATAAACTTAATTTTTTTAAAAGTTTTAGGTAAATATGACCCTTTTATTATGCTTACACATTTAACTATATTTTTTATAATAACTTTTCAATTAGATGATAATTTTTTATGTTTTCAATTGATATTATTTTTACAAAAATGACATGATTTTTTCGATAAAGGGTCATCCCGAAGCCTAGTGAGCTAGCTCGGCCCAGCCCAATTTCTATTTTGGCTTGGACCATAAAGGTCTGATTTCATTGGGGTTGGGTTTTTAGAGGTCTGCTCCGCCCAAGCTGGTGGGCTAATGGGCCGGCCCATTTTTTAGAGCTCTACCTTGGAGACACTTTTTAAATATCTAATTAAAGAAATATTTATGTAAAAAGTTAGACATTTCAATTTTTAATACATTGACTTTACTTGATTAAGAAAAATACACTGACTTTACAATTATTCATAAAAAAAATTATAAAAAGTTACTATTTAAAATCCTTAAAAAGTGTCCCAAGAGCATTCGTTAGCATTTTCCAAAATTAAAAACCACAGCTACTTATTTTATAGAGTTTTTACTTCTAAAAGTTGAAGTTCTGTAAAAAAACATATATATATATATATATATGATTTATGATAATTTCAAAAAAACTTCTAGTTTATATAAAAACTACTTTTAAGTTAAAATCTAGTGAACAAAATATTTACATAAAAAAAAATTCATATTAAGAAAACCATGTTAAATGAATTATCTACTTAAGAAATTTAGAATTATTATTCAAGCCAACAAAGAAACTATCTATTATATTTTTCGAGGCACAAAAATTCTACTATTAAAAGTATAACAATCTTTTTTTTCTTTTTGCTAAAAGTATGACAATCCCATTTACACTACATTTTTATCCCCTAATAAAATATGTTGTAGGAAGAAATTCATAATGTTGTCTTTTTTTTAAATTAAAAAAATAAAAGGCAAAGCATAATTTCATATATAGACGAGTACAAAAAGTACTCAACCCACATACAATCGAACAAATGAGGGTATGAAGAATGCTACTCCAAAATTATATACATCAACATCTGACAAATTCTTATGAGAAAAAACGGTCTTAAAATTTGTGCAAGGTTTTAAATTCATCATTATCTAATCATTTCAACATTTTTGTATCAAACAAAAATCTAAAAATACTTTCGAATACGTCTAACTACTCAAATATATTTTTTAATGAAATTATTGTCGTATCAACAACTACCAAAAAATAATTGACTCTAATAGATTCTCAATGTGATTGTATTTCCTCATCATTATCATTCTTATCATATTGTCTTTTTCTAAAGTTACAACGCTTTGTTGAAAGTGTCGGCTCTATTCTTATATATCAAATGCAATTCATGCCAAATGTAAAACTTTCATTTCTATATTTCTAAAATATTTTTAAGCTTAAAATCTTCAAAAGATATTTAGCCATATTATTTACAACACCTCAAAATTTTAATATTTATTTATTTTATTGACATATATAACCTATTTCAAAAAAAAAGTCGACCTCAATTTTTTGAAAACCTAGGACGGTCGTCCTCTTCGCTCTTCTCAAATACGACCCTGCTTTGGATGTATAACAACTTGTTAGGTGGTGGATATAATTTAATTTAAGAAGCAATATAATCGTTTGTCAATAATTAAGAGTAGGAGTAGTAAATTTGTTTGAATAAAAGTAATCGACATAATTAACTTTGATTGTTTGATCATTTGATTTTGATCGAGGGACGAACCTATAGTAGGTCCTATATATGTAGGTTTGACTACTTTTTGTTGGATAAATAATTGGTAAATAATGATGTTCAGGTCTGATATATTACCTATATTCTTTTCTAAATTGCTTGAATGACCAACATGCTTTCTAAAATAAGTGAAAGTTGAACTTACTTTTTTAGCCTAAATTTAATACAAATAACACTTATTATAAGATTAATTGGTTTATATGTCTTCCAAATCATTTTCTTTGAGTGATGAGCATCTAAATTTAGTTAGTTACAGAATAAGATGTAATTATTATTAGTACCATTTATGTTCAAGTTTAGTTAACCTATCGTTCTGAGATTTGGTCATGTATATATGACAAAAGCACTTCATCTATTTAAATGGATTATATCTTAATGAAATTCAAAGACAGCGTATTTTGAGTAAACCAATAGAGTATTTGGTAAACTCAACCACCGCATAATTAATCATTACAAAGACTTATAGATTATAATATTCTCTTTCAGTCTTCGATCATCTAAATATAAAATATAGGTATAAAATATAGGTAGGATGGATAAAAACTTATGTATTTAGTTTAATATTCTTTATGTTGTTCTTTTATATTTTAGATTAAAATGAGTGATCAATCACCGCTTATAAAATATAAAATCATCTTGAGATATTTCCTTATTTTAAAACGGCTAAACAATGAAGCTCGCATACATTACGTGTAGAAAAATGAAGAATCGTCGGATATTCGAACTCACACCTCAACATATCAAATGTCTCTATAGTTTTTTACGATTTGAGTTATACTTACAAGACTTTCTTGGCCCTTTTTATTTAACTTTTCAAATTTGTAATTACATTAAAAAAAATTGAATGGCAAAGGCTTAAGGATAACATGGACACTCACCAAAGGCTTGAGGCTGGGTTGAACGATCGGGAGACCACTAGACCAAAGCGTAGACCCGGAAGATCCTGACCACCACCACCACGTACAAAGTCGAAAACAATGCCCAGAATTTTAATCACTAGATTAGTCCTACTCGGTTTCTAGCCCCTAAAAAATATTGAAAAGATTAGTCAACTAAAGTCAACTTTAGTCAAGTAGAACATATCAAACTAAAGTCAACTTTAGTTAGATTAGTCCTACTCGGTCTCTAGCCCCTAAAAAATATTGAAAAGACCAAACAAATCTGGAGGCGACACTAAAATATAATATACCATACTGAAAGAATTAAGTCACAAATTACAAACAAATGACCTGCCAACTCCATCAAAATACCACAAAACATACAGGAGATACCACTAAGATCCACAATCATATTACAGAATGGTTCTTTATCAATATTTTTTTTCTACATCTAATAATAAATACTATGATAAAGATATAAATTAAGTCTCTCATATGAATGATAAACTAGTAAAATAGTAGTATTAATTGTCAACAAAGTTAACTCTACAACCAACTCAATTTCTTAATTTTTGTAATTTAGTCAACAATTTCTTATATATATAAGAATTATATGAGCTATATATTAATTCTTAAACAAAAGTAGCAAGTGATGAAATGGTGCACACATGCATAGGATGTAAGGTATAACAAAGTTCAATTTTCTTCTTTTCTTAATTTCCTCTTTTCATGAGAAAAAGTAGAATCACTAGGAGTATGTTGGGCAAATAGAAAGATGATGCATGCAAAGCTTTAATAATGCTTTTAAGCTCTGCCTACGACGATATATGAGTGAGCATTGGTATGCGTTAAACCTTTGCTACGTAAGTTTGCTTTTAATAATTCTTTTAGTCATTCATTACTCATTACCAATTAAACTAATAATATCTATAAATAGCCTTCTTTTCTCAATAAAGCCTCATTGGCTCTTTATGCATTTTTTAGATTTTTATTTAATCATAGTCGAGTTTTTTTTATGGCATATGAGTATATATAAATAAGGGAAATGCTCTTTGGCACTTATATATTAATATGATAATTTATATTTTTAATATTAATTTTGTCATAAATTTTCTTTTTTTAATATGTTTAACAATGGTTCCTAAGATAGTATTATTTAGCATGACTCTATAAGTGGTACCCGTGATACCTATTTTAGTTGAGTTGAATGAACATATAAAAGAAAGGGTCTTACTAAATATTGTTTTCGGGGCATTCTTTAAGCATTCTATTTAATGAAATAATTTATTCAAAAAGTAAAATATTTCAATTTTCAATGCGTTGACTTCACACATTTCCATACAAAATTCACAAAAACTTCTATTTCTTATGTTTTATGCGCAAATATCATGGTAATAAAGTTAAGAATATTATAACAATAATAAATTAGTTTAAGTGGTAAAATAAATCGACTCTTTAAACAAATAATTAAGGTTAATCAAGTTATTGGACTCAAGTTCCCGGATTCGATTTCTAGGTGGAACAATTTCTTGGTCAGACTTTACTTACCTCGCGGATGAACTCTGATTTACTAAAGCCCTCTTCATCTAGGAACTAGAGAGTAAAAAAAAAATAATCAAGATTTGATTTTTGACTTTGATCTATGAAGAAAATTTTATTGGGAAGAGTAGAAAAATCATCTTATAGGACCAATAAGTTTTTCTATTAGATATTAGTCAGCACTAAGAGTAATTTTTCTATAGGCACAAATCCAAATAATATTGGTTAGACACACATGAAACAATAAAAAATGGTTAAAGTAATATGACTTGATATGACAATATTATTTTTGTTTTAATTTTTTTTAATTTGTGTGTGTGACTAAATCTTGTGCCCCGACACTAATTACTACCTCCGTACCAGTCACTTTCAAGAAAAAATTTGTATCAAATTATAAATCATTTTACATTATCAATTAAGCATTTAATGTTATTTTATCTATTATACCCTTAATTATTTATTACTCTCGTCTTTCCATTCTACAATTTATCTTTCCTATATCATCAATGAAGGAAAATTTTGTACACTAACTCATAATTTCTCTTTTACATACAACATTAATTATATTTTCTAATTTGTGTAATTTGGTTAAAGTGACTTGTATTGTGGTACGGATGGAAGTATGAGTAATAAGATCTGGAACTGGATGGTACATAACTGCATATTATTTTCAGCCACGTGCATATAAAGCATCTTCTTCTTTTGTTGGGTCAACACATAGCCTCGTTTATGATCCAGTATGCAAGCCCAAATAGTAGGACATGGGCTACATTTTTAGGGCTCGCAAAGTTTTTGGTAAGACAAGCTTTAACACGTATATCATAATGCCTACAAAGGCTACAATGGGCACCTTAATTAATTATTTGATTCGGTTAAAGATAATTTAACTCCGTTCGTGTTAGCTTAACTCAATTGATAGGAATACCACATTTTATATACAATGACTGAAGTTCGAAATTTGGACACTCCACTTATTTACTTTGCAGGTTAAATTTCTAACCACCAGAATACTTGACAAAAAAAATTTTATCTGGTATTTCTTTTTTTTTTTTTTCATGAATAAATAACATTGTTTTATATGTACCAAAAAAAATTATGTTGTTTTATAATTCAACCCAAAAAAAATTAAGTTTTTTGTCACCTTCTTGAAATTCTAGAACTTAAACATTACATTTTAATTTTAAAATTCGAACTTCCCCATACGTATAATGAAATCTCAGGATTTTACATGTTCAAGTTATAAGATTCGAAACATATTTTAGATTTTAGAATTTGAAACATATTGTTGTCAAGACAATTTGGTGTTTTTAAGTTGTTAACGTTATTTTAGATATTGATGTTGAATATATAAATTTTTTCATCACTCTGTAATTGAGATAACTAGTTGACTTGGAAATCACACAAAATAAATCACTCAAGTGACTCAATAGGTTTTCCAAGAGAAAGATATATACGTTCACTTCTAATTAAAAATCTCTCACCCACTCGATAATATATTATTTGATCGTTATAATGTTTGCAAATATACCACTCCTTTGAAAAACCAATGCCGCTCATCAACTCCAATTATCGATCAAAGTCCATCTCAGATCATATTGTTTTCCAATATGTGTGTGTGCGCGCGCACGTGTTTGTGTTGTTTATTTTCATCTCGCATTCTACATAATAATCAAATTAAAAAAAAATTGTTTCATATATTTTCTTAACTATTTCTAAAAACTTATTTTCTGACATTTTTCTTTGTTCTTACTATAATTTCTTTCCAAAACCAGCTAAACCAAACAAACTTAGGCTTTTTTGAAGGCAGAAGAATATGTAACACACGTGATTTCCCTGAAAACCAAAGCATATATATGCTGCAAATTAAGTGAAAATGCTTTGGATAGATTGAAATTTTGGGAAAGTGCTTTTTAAGATACAACATCCTTTTCTTAAAAGCAGTTTTATTTTCTTTGGTTTACAAAATTTCCCTGTCTACCACCTAATGAGCATCATGAAAATTTCTTTTTGTTCTTTTAAAGCCTTAAAGGGTGAAATTATGGAAATCAAAGGGAATATAATGATTTGTTGTGGCATGACCCTACACGGTTTATGTCTTGATCTTTACTCGACACAATTTTAACACTTGTGATTCTCATTATAAGAATCTTTAAGACTTAGAATTCATTTGTACATAATTTGACTCACTCATTTATGAATAATTGAATAAGTTGGCTCAATTGGCTCTACATGTCTAGTTTGTAGGAGCGAACTTTGGTTTGATTTTTTTGCATAACACATTATTGAAGAATGATAAATAACTTTTCCCTTAATTATATTTGTCTAAGAAACTAATGATTTGTTTTATGAAATTATTTTTATTTGTATTTTCCAAAATTTGTGATAATTTTACTTACTAATAAAGAAATAACAAATTCATCCCATAGCTCAAATGGTAGCTATCAGGGACATTATTGGAGTGACCGGGGTTCGAACCCCATATTCTACATTTCTCTATATTTAACTGTGTGAGTCTAGCCGCTATGATACTTGACAAAAAAAAATAACAAACAAATATTTGTATTTCATTGTTAGAAAAAATTTCATTGTTTTTTGAAATGCATAATCTGTAGCTAGCATTTCATCTACTTTTTAACTCAATGTTTTATTTTAAGAGACTTGCAACTTCTTATTAGTAAGTTAAAATTAACACATTTTCTAAAATGAAAATTGAAAATAGAAAATATTTCATGGGATCGGCCCATCCTTTAGACAATTAGCAAAACAAGGATTTGTGGCCCATCAATATTTTAACTTTATATGCATGATCATATTTTAACTTTATATGCATGGGTAGTATTAATGTTTATGCTAAATTATAATTTTTGCCCTTTAAGTTTTTTCAGGTTTTGTTTTAGTCCCATAAGTTAGAAATGTCAGACAGTTTAGTTCCATAAAAAAAATTTGTTCTATTTTAGTCTTTTATGCTATAAATAAGTAGATATTTTTGTCACTTAAATTACAAACTTGAGGGAGCAATGTGTCAAATATTTCTAACTTAAAAGATCAAAGTATATATCTAATATTTATAATTTTAATGGACCAAAATGAAATAAAATAATTTAAGGGACCAAAGTGTTTTTTTTTTATCAAGGATCAAAGTGTTTAATGTTTTATATTTAAGTGACCAAAATAAAAAAGAAAATATAATATTTAAGGGACCATGTTTAGAACGTGAAAATAACTTAAGAAATTAATACTGTAAATTAGCCAACATATTGTGTTCAAAATGGCCTCTAGCATTATGGTCGTTGCTTCAAATTGTAATTAAAAATTGTAAGTTTAAATTCTATAAGCTTCATATTCTTTTTAAAATGTTTTTCTTCATATTTTATATTGTAAGATTAAATTGCAATGAATTTTACTTTCTTTTTTTTTTTTTACAATAAAACATCGAATTTTACTTAGGACGAATTGTTCGGAAGAACCCAGATTCAATTTCTGGTGGGAACAATTTTTAGTTTGACTTTATTTACCTCATGGCCGAACCATAGATTACCAGACATCCTTCCTCCGAAAAACAGAGTGTTAAAACCCAATATAACATTTATTTTAGACCTACAAGTTTGTTGGCTGACATCTTTGTTGCGTTGGGTCGGGGCCTTGATAGAGTACCTATCTTTTCTTATGGCACAAATCAATATATTTTAATTTTACTTTTGCCTTTGAAAAAAGGGTTGATTCCAAGTGCATGAATTATTGCTTGTAGCAAACAAAGACTACCACTCATTATTGAAATTACTTGTAATTTGCTACTTATATATAAACCAACTAATTAATTAATTAGTGGAGATGCATTTTGTCTAGTGAATGGTGACTATGAAAAGAATAGGTTTTACATGCAGGTAGTATATATTGTTATGAGTATATATTGCTATCAATCATTCAGATATTGTTCAAGTAGTGTTTCATCCACGGAGAAAATAGAGAACTTCTTTTAAATAGTATATATGAGAATGAGAATATTAATTGGACAACCTTTTCAGACACTTAGGATAAAATCTAAATCATATATATCCTTTTCTTTTATTAAAATCAATGATATATATTTATCTAATGGTTTATTTCAATAATATTCTTGTGAAGTGTATTGATATAATTAATTTTAGGTGTGGCTTTTTTTCCTAATTTGAAAAATTAATATATGCTTTTGAAACAAGACCATAACCCATCAATTAGAATTTTCTTTATGTTGAACCCCACAAGTTAAAGACTTTAAAAGTATTAAAGGGATCTTTTTTCCATTTGAGTCTTGGCTACAACCTCATTTAGTTGTATAGGATATATCCTAATTCTTTCTTGATACTCCACAAGAAGAAAAAAATAAATAAACAAATTAAAAGATGGAATATTTTGAATAAATGTTTTCTAGGGAGCAATGGATGATAAGGTTCCCCACATATCTAGTTAGACTACAGATTAAAAGATAATATGCTAGATTTTGACAAGAAACCATTAACATAAATTTTGGCTTTGTTCCCTGTCTCAATCTTACATTTTTTCTTGCTTAACTTTCCATCATTCACACATTTATTCTCTTTAAGAAAAGGTGTACATGATTGTGCCCTACAAAGTTTTTTAGGCTTTCAATCAAACTACAAATTGGTTAGCTTTGTCATGTAAGTCAAGGTACAACCATGCATGAAGGTTCCTTCTAGATGTTGTAGTAAATATATAGACTCATAATATTGTACAACATTGTTAAGTTTGAGTTATCAACTTGGGGAGGTAAGATACTTAAGTCATATAAGCTATACACATTTGAATTGAAAACTCATATTTTGCCATACACAAACATGGTATTACTTCAAAGAAAAATGTTTCATGGACACTAGACACCTTGAGAGAGAAAGAAATATGGTGTAATATGTTTCGGATGTTATAGTTGGAGAGAAATAGAGAGAAAATAAGGTGTTGAATATGTGTTGGGTAAATTAGAGGTGTCTAAATATAATCATCCTACTTCAAATTAGTATTTTCCTGAGAGTATATTCTCTTTTTGACATGAGTATGCAGTGGAATTGTGACCCTTAGATTGAAAATTGAGATGTGGAATTTTAAGGGTTAGGATAAGGATGATGACTACTCCCTCTCGAGTGAAAGACACGCTTGAGAGGATCTTTATCCGTATTTCTCCCATCATAAAATAATTGATCCATCTATACAAAACTTGTTTTAAAATGGCATACTCTTTTCAATTTACAATACATTAATGATTTTTTTTCAATTATATTATTTAATCGATATTACTTCCATCACTCTCAATTTAGTGATCTGTATCATCTCCTTCAAGAAATCTCTACATCAATCTTTCAACCAAATATTTCAACCATCGGAAAAATCTAATGGCTGGTAGAAAAAAATAATAAAAGTGATGAAATATATCGTTAAACACTTGAGCTCAATCAGATAGTTAAATCATTCCTTATTTGTGTTGCATTCATTTGTAGCTGATTTGAATAGCTGTGGTAATTTAGATCTCAAGGAAATAAATTGTTGGGGGAAGGAAAATAATAAAGCTAATTTCTTTAGTAAAAAAATTGGAGCAACTAAAAGCTTATGTTTTCCATCGGCTTTAAAAGAAGTTTGGGATTAGGATCATAGTTGGACAAATCATACGATCAAAGCCAATGAAAGTTTTAACTCATTGAGTTGAGAAATTTAAGTCCAAAATAAAATGAAGATAGATGACTGTAATGGATTTGGGTTGTGTGCAGTCGGGAAACGATGACTGCAGTGAAGTCGGCATATTAATCACCTTCAGATTTAGATCGGATGATTCAGAATATAAGCTTTTTATAAACAATTAAAATTAATCAAAAAATATGGACCGTTTGATTTCGATCGAACGGTCCAGATGCACTAAATGCGTGTAGTCTGACTGCACCAAATCCCTGGTTCTATTGCTATGCATCAAGTAGGAATTGAAAAACCAAATACCAAACATAGCGCAGTCATTTGGATACGAAAATTTCTTTTTATTAGGTCCTCTTGTGAACTCTTTTTTTTCCTCAAAAAATCTAATTTTGTCTTTGGAAAAAATTTAATAACGCGTTTTTCGAAGTTTTTCTAGCTCGAATTCGGGAAAAATTCGGAAAACACATTCCGAAGTTTTTTTCAAGGTATAAAAAAATTGAAAAATGCGTTCCGAAGTTTTTTTTAAGGGCAAAAAAGAAAATCCGAGGATAAAAAAAAGTATGGGGTGGATTGAGAAATTTTCTTTGGATACATCAACCCAATTTGGACCGCTTCATAGCCCACAATTTTCCAACTTTATCTCAATCCACCCCCTTCATGCTACCCGAAACACCCTTCCAATCGTGTATTTTGACTGATTTAACAATATGGAGGGCGAATTGATAAATTATCCTTATTTGTAACCTCTTTATTAATGTGATTTTTTATCAGTAAAGACTCATTTTGGTCTTTGAATAATAGGAACTCGATGTATTCCAAAATATATATAAAAAAGTTCACAATAGTCCATCAGAAATTAATACATCTATCTAAGATTGATTTGAGTATTTAAATTCTTTTATAGAGACCGATATCTCTTTAGTTGATAATTCTAAATAAGAGTGTTTTTCATAGTATTATCTTCTATTTGAATTAAAAATGACCATTGTACTATAGGGTCCGTTTGTTTTGGATTTTTTTGAAAATAGATTTTGTAGTGTTAAAAAAATTTGTATAAAAAAAATTTACAAAGAAATTTTTTATAAAAGCTTCAAATGAAAATTTGGTTTGAATAGTTATTCTTAAAATCTTATTTTAGGTATTTCATCATTTTATTGAAAAAAAATTTGGATATCAAAATTTCAAAAAAACCACTTTTTTTGAAGCTATTTCAAATAGATTTTCATAAAAATCATTTTTGAAATACAACTTTTTATAAAAATTGAGATTTTGACTATTTTTTGTTCTTCAATAATGTACGTCTATGTTATATGTTGTCAAAATTAGTGTTTGAATTTAGAAAAAACGAATATAAAAAAACTTGTAATATTTTGAAAAACGGTTTTATAAAATCCATTTTCAAAAATACAAAGAAAAAATCTATTTTTTTAAATCTGAAACAAACAGGCTCATAGTCTCTTCGTTTTAAGAGTGGAAAGAGTAACATTGTCCCTCATTTGGTTTAAGAGTGGTCCTATTAACATATTAGAGTAAGTTTAATATCATATTTGAGAGTGTATTTCTAGAACGGATTCTACCATGTAATAAGACTTCAATACAGTTATAATTGTGTTGTTTTATCATGAGGACGTCATGATTGATAATTTGTTTACACAATTTTGAAAAATTGTGCAAAATATCATAAAGAAAACAACATAATCAGCAACTCGTCCCAATATATTTTTAAACAGTTTTTAACTCTCGTAATAACACCAGACATATGAGCTCCTAAAGTTTCATAAATCTAACTAATTTCTTCTCTTTTTTTTTTATAAATTTGAGCTTGTCTTATTAATAATGCTAAAATGCAGTTTTGGCCCCCCAAGTTTCACAATTGTGCAATTTTGGCCTCTCAAGTTTCAATTGTGCGATTTTGGTCCCCCATGTTTCAATTGTGCGATTTTAGCCCCCCAAGTTTACCCCCTTTTGCATTTGCAAGCCCCCCGTTGCCTTTTTTTACGAAAAATTGCTTATGTGTGCATTCTAAAAAAATAAAAAATAGTTTTAAAATAAATAAAAGTATTATTTTTTTTATAAAATGTTTAATCATTATTATTTTAAAAAAAAAAGTTTATAAATTTTAAAAAAATTAAATTAAAACAAATTAAAATTTAAAATATGTTTTAAAATTAAAAAAAAAATGTATTAATTTTTTTTAATAAAAGGTTGAATAAATATTTTTTTAAAAATCAGTTTATAAAGTTTTAAAAATAATTTAAAAAATTTGGAAACCATTTTTTATAGCAAAATTATTTCATAAACTACATATAAGAAACAAAAACTTATTTTATAAGTTATTTTTTTAAATAAAAAAACATTTTGTCATTTAATTTTAAAACATATTTTTATTTTTAATTTATTTTTAAAATATTTGTTTTAATTTTAAAATGTCACATAAGCAACGGGGGCTAGGATATGCAAAAGGGGGAAAATTTGGGGGGCCAAAATCGTACAATTGAAACATGGGGACCAAAATCGTACAATTGTGAAATTTAGGAGGTTAAAATCGTACAATTGTAAAACTTAGGAGGCCAAAATTATACAATTGTAAAACTTGAGAGGCCAAAACTGCATTTTAGCCTATTAATACATTGTAAAATTTGTGACCAATTTCCGTCATCTCTCCTCTATCATAATCTCCTCATCAAACTCTCAAATTGTTTGGACGATAGTTGCATGGAAACTAATGTGAAGTGATATCCGCCCTCTACTCTAGATATCTCAAATTGTGGCCGTGACCACACCAAAAATTTTAATTATTTTTCCATAAATATATATGTATATACGTGTACAAAGTTAAATATGTTTTTGATCCTTATAAATCACGACAGTTTTAATTTAGTCTTAACTTAATTTTTATTAAATATTTACTCGCTAAAAAATTATCATTCACTCGATTTTTGAATGATTGTTTCGCATGTATGTTTAGAAAAAAGTTCATCCATAAAAGACAAACTCAAAAAATTTGATTTCCGGGTCATGATTTTCTTGACTTTTATCTTGAACTGTTGTCTTTTAAAAAAATCATTTAAATTCATATCATGTCACAAAAAAATTATAAATAAAAGAGAAATACAGTTATTTAGAGTTGTAAATTTTCACTTGCATAAGTTCAATGCTAGGTATGATGAGAAAATACTAAACTTTTACTGTCTCTAATCTTTGGTTCTTTAGCATTTTACTTTTGTCTCAAAACTTTGGTTCTTTTAAAAAACCAAAGTACAATTAATGATGTTTGCCGGTTGCTCTTTTACAAAAACTAAAAACATCAATTAGATAGATTTTTCTCTTTTTTAATTAAAAGTAAGAGTAAAAATAACTTAACATTTCAATATTTATTATTTCTTAATGTATGTGAGAAGCTCTAAAAGGATAAAAAAAATTGAGACAGATAAAGTATATGTTTCATGTTTGAATTCAGCATAATCATTTACAGTTTTTTATGCGAAAAAAATTTGGCCACACCAAAAATAAAACCTAGATCCGCCCCGCTCAAGCTTAATATTGATAAATCTCATCTCATTATAATAAAAGAGAAATACTTGTGGCGTCTTCTTCGAGACTTTAATGGTTGCTTCATTCGTGTTTTCACTTACAATTTTGTAAGAGACAAGACGATTCATCCCCGTGAGTTTAGCTCAGTTGGTAGGGATATTGCACTATATATGCAAGAGCCCAAATTTGAATCCGGAACACTCTACTTATTCACCTTTAAGGTGGCCGGATTTTCTAGTCATTAGGTTACTTGACAAAAAAAAGACAAGACCATTCAAATTTATGGTATATATTTTAAAAGTGTAATTTTGTTCATTAGGAGAGAATATAGGGTATGGATACAAATGTGGGGATGTAAACAATTATAACTCCCTTAATTTTGTTAGCTTTGTACCTATTCTTGGGCCATCTGTTGTTCTGTTAAATATTCATGACACTTTGGATTAAAAAAAATTAAAAATGTGTTTGAAGAAAACAAAAATGTTATTTTAAAACAAAAATTTAACATTTTCTTTAAAAGGGAACAAAAATTTTACACTAAACGCCATATATTATACAATTTTGATAATGTATTAATTTTTTTTCTCAATTTTCAATTAAATCAACACTTAAATTGAATGTATTTTAATATGATGTTTATATATGGTGTCATCGTCATGTGACAACATTTTGTGTCTAAATATCATGGCTCTTGAATAAGAATATCCGACATTTCCCCAACTAAAACTTTCTACCCCTAAATCTCATGTTTGCTCATGACATTGTGATTTCACAAAATATTTTTTATTACAGAAAACTGAAAGGAAAAAAAACAATATGTGAATTTTTTATTTATTTATACGGATGATAGGCAATTTAGATTTTAGATTATTTTTCCTATTTGAATTCACAGGTGGTTATTGATCCGGATTCCGGAGTGGCCCAAGAAGGCCCATTTTGTATTTTTGTATATTACTCTTTAGAAAATAAACTCATCAACACAGAAATTAAGAAATATTATCATATGTTTACTTTGTAAAAATATTTTCTATTATAGTGATTTACTTTAAAGGTCTCTCATGTTTTCTTCTTTTTGGGTTACCTTATTATTAGTACCGAGTTTCAACTGCCTCTATATGTTGATTTTAACTTATTAATAAATAATATGATAAATCATCAACAAAAAGAAAAACTTATTAAAAAGATAAGAAGATGAGACCAAAAATAAATTGATTTAAGTAATAAAAGTCTTGCATCTTTTAAGTGGTCAGTTTTGTAGAACAATAATAGATCCTTATAAATTATAAGCTCTAAAAAAAATAGACCCTTATATAGTTAGTAATTTATGTATTTATAGTAAGTTTAAAATTTGCCTTCTTTGGACTAGTACAGAAAGGGGTACAATGTAGCATGACAAATAGCAGTGGTAGTGGCACCATGGTAGAGATTAACAGGTGGAAAAAACTGTTAGAAATAATATAAAACTATTGATGTAGCCTTTCCTAATAGCTTGAGCTTTTGGAATAATCAGTTATTTGACACAAACCTCCTAGAGGATCAATCAAATGCAATGATGATATAGCGCGCTACGTGGAGCAAAACATCTATTGTGTTGGTGCATGTATACGCGACGAGAATGGACAGTTTGTGAAAGCTTTTGTCAAGCGCTGCGACGGCACACCAAACATAGCAGAAGCTGAAGCACTTGGTTTGTGGGAGGTGGTGCGATGGTTACAATCCTCATATGGAAATGCAAGATTCATTCATATCGAAACTGATTGTTACAAGTCGAGACAGACATTAATATGCAGTCTGTTAACAACACAGAATTTGGAAGCATTATTACTTTATGTCATAGCTTGTTAAATGAATTTGATAACTCTCAGGTAAGCTATCTTAGGAGACAAGTCAATCGAGTAGCTCATGAATTAGCTCAAGCGACTCGTTTTATAGCTAGTCACCATAGTTATGATTATTGTCCTCCTTGTATTGAACCTATTATTATAAATGAAATGCATTAAGTTTGCTTGTGTCAAAAATTTTTTTTGCCTTCTTTGGGTGTTAAAACAAATATCTCGGCACAACAATAGTAGGTTATCGAAACAAAAAGATCAACAAATTGTTCAAGCAAATATACGTAAATTTGTTTTCATCATTTTTCCTTTTTACTATCAATGTTTGACCTATTATATTCGAATTTGGATCTTCTTTTCTTTTCTCTCCTTCTCTCTCCAACTCTATCTTTGGCTTAGTGAACTATTATGATCACGACATCATGATGTTGGATATTTCCTAAACCATGCTTGACCATATTTCCTAAATAAAATGAGATCGGATCCTTTCCTTCTTTTTTCTTTCCTATGGTCACACCTGATTGGATCCGCCCCTCGTTAAAATGGAGTAGGTTTTAAAATAGGGTTAAATATGTTTTTGGTTCCTATAGTTTCGTCGAATTTTGTTTTTAGTCCCTGAAGATTTTTTTCACACTTTTTAGTCCCTGAAGTTTTGTCCGTTAGTGTTTTTAGTCCCTACTTTTCATTCAACTTGTGCTCAACTCGTGCATATCATTCGAAATTTAAATTTTTTTCCGCGGTCATATTTAGTACATTATATGAATCCCTCTTACAAAAGTTTAAATGTTTTTAACAAAAGATGAATTAAATATGAATTTTTTAGTTTTTTGCGTATAAAAATTCATAAATAATTCATCTTATGTTAAAAAAATTCTAAATTTTTATCGGAGATGATCTTATAATATTATAAACATGAATACAAATAATCATTCGAAAATGTAAAAGTATACAAGATATACAATAGTTTGATTAAAAGTAGGGACTAAAAACACAGACGGAAAAAACTTCAGGGACTAAAAAGTGCTAAAAAAATCTTCAGTGACTAAAATCGAAATTCTGCGAAACCATAGGGACCAAAAATATATTTAACCCTTTAAAATAAGATGGGAGGGAAATAAAATTGAAGCTTCTTCGAGGGTGGATGATAAAATTTTCTCTAATTAATATATTTTTATGTAAGAGGGGAGTAGAATGTATATTTTTTTTTATTATCACATAGAGGCCTAAACGCCTAAGAAGAGAGAATTGTACAGGAACTATTTGAGGAATCAAAATTCCTATAACATCAGCCGTTAACAAATAGCTAATATGAGTCGGACAAAACTCATAATACACAATTTCACCATCTAAAGAGCATCTAAGATTGGCTAACGCGTCAACACATTAACTTCAAACCCCGTCACCTCCACCTTCCTAAAACCCAATCTCCTTGGATACCTTCAAACACACCCCATAATACTGCCACATACACCGAACACTCTCCAACACCTTTAGCAAAACCATCTAGTCATTCACCATTGCACGCTCTGAAAATACCACCACACGCAGCTCTTCCATTAGCACTCTGAGCTCCATTTGAGTTCAACTTCATCCACCCTGATACCGGAGTGGAGTGTATATTTTAACATAATAGAAAAAGGTAATGTATGTAACTTAAACATCTTTAAAAAAAGAATAGTGCAATTTACTCTTTTCTTTTATATCTAATCCTTACTAAAAGAAAATTAATTTATATATTCATAAAATAATTGATTATTTAGTGTAAGGAGTATTAATTAAAAAGTTTCTTATATTAAATATTAGTAGAAGGAGTATTAATAAGAAACGTATTAGTACTAGACTGCGTGAATATCAAAATCTATGGGTCTTTATATACACATTGTCACGCAATTGGAATGCACTGCATGTTTTTTCTTAGCGTGTCAACTCTTCTTACCGGCGGCATGGCAACATCTGATAAGACATGTTCAGGAACTTATTTATAACATACTTAAACAAAAACCTATGTTCAAGCAACGTATAACAGCCATATCATATTATCCTTTTTTCTGTTAACCAAAAAACATATTTTTAAAAAATAGAATCACGCAATTATCGTATCATCTAACAGAGAAATGCTAACTTAGACACAACCCCAAATCAATTATCTTTAGGCGCACACACATAAATTGAGAAAATTTAAAGATAAGAGTATAAATTAGTCACATCAATTACTATTATTCAATGCATTTGTCTTTTAATTTTTTTAAAGTATGTATATGTGCCTATGAAAAATTAATTTAGGTTTGTGTCTATGTAAGAATAACTCCATCTGATAACTGTCAACAAAAAAAAAACAATATTTTCAATTTTTATCATTATTTTTGCTATTGGCCAAGTAACCAAAAAACTTAGTCAAATAAACACAACAGATGAAGGAGAAATGTGGTGCCCCAAATTCAAGATCGACATTCCACTTTATCAACAAAAAAAAAAGCTCGAGATTCCACATAAAATGTCCCCACAAAAAATCACTAGGATGTAATAACGGAAACAAAATTGTTTGAAATTTTGAATTTAAAAGCAGAATTGTTCTGTCAAAAAAAAAAAAGCAGAATTGTTAGATTATCATAATATATAAAAACAATTTGAAATCCTTGAATTGCATAAAACAAAAACATAACTTAACCAGTTAACCATATCCTATTTCTTTTATACATCTGTGAAGTTACTCTTTAAAGAATAAATGCATGTATAAAAATTAAAAAAAGAATATTAAGAGAATGACACCATTAGAGATGTTGAAAAAACAATTTTACAAAAAACAAATGATGTATGAAAGAAAATAAGGTATTTCTTTGAACTTTTATTCATGTAGTTCTAGGTACAAGGACCTATTTCTACAAAAAGAATGAATCAACATTAAGAGGGGAAGCAGCTGACAGCATTTTAGTAAGAAAACAATGGAGGGACCCATGTTCCTAACAAGACCTAAACGACTGATGAAAAGAAAAGTAAACAAATTTACATTGAAATAACGAGCCATTAAACCAATTTCTAAGTTCCTAGTTTTGCAGTTCGGTCAGGTTCACCTAGCGAAGTAGGAAAAATACCCCGGCCAGAGAACCCAAAGGATCACCACCAGTGCAGACTGCCCAAATGTTAGGGCTTCCTGCACAAAGAATTTAAATTCTTATCCTAATTGGTTAATACCTTGCAGCTGCTTCCTGAATCAATCATTTGGATTTCTGTATTGTTAGAAAGCCTGTTATAGCTAAAATGAAGTTAGCAAAGTCAGACTCTCGCAATCATTGTCAAAAGGCAACTTGAAACTTCAATTCAACCTGCTCTCTAAGCCTAAAAATGAAGGGCCTCGGACTTTAAGTCGCTTTGGCCCAGTCTCAATGGAAGGTGCTTCCCTATAAGTTTGCTGAAACCTCTCTCTCCGGTGGTGATCTTGTTGCATATGGATGCTTACGTCTTCATTGCTTGACTTTTTATATCTTACAGAAATGGGAGCACCATTTCCCCTTGCAAATCTGTCCTTCGATGAAATTTCGATATCAACTTTATGACTAACAGGATTTTGTTTGTAACTTGATTCACTGGTTCTGAAATTCATTTGTTGCCTGCTTTTTCCTTCAGGAAGGACTTTTTTCAATCGCTTAAGTCCCTGCTCATATAGATCAAAATTAGTTAGTCATTTAGGTAAAATAGAAAACATCGAAAATGTGACAAAAGAATCGCTAGCGACAGAGCAACAGAATAATATCCAGCAGATATACATGACGGACTGATTAAATCATTGATGGACTATTTTACACACCTGCTGCTCAGAATGCTTCAAAGCAGCAACCTTCGCATTTCTTTTCTCTGCTTTCAGAGAGGAAGGTCGCTTTACTCTAAATATCCCTGAATCAGAATCATCACTGTCGTTGTCCACTATGGGTTTCATGTCCGGTTTCTGAAGATCATGCAGTTTAGCCGAGCTTTCATGATACAGTGCAGGGGATAGCGAAGATTTGCATGCACTGTTGGATATTGTTTCGCCAAGTTCTTCAAAATCAATGATGCCCATTTTCAAGTTAGCCTGCTCCTCAGCCTAAAGAATGCACAGCGTTAGTTGATTTAATAATAGCTGTTCAAAACCCTTGCGGTGGAGCAGTGACAAATTGTCAACATTCGAAAACCATATTCATATTCATAAAACTTACATTTTCAGGAGCAGAGGAACAGTCAAGAGGTTCTGAAAGAGAACAAAGAGTGGATGCAGCCGAAAAGGAAATCTCAGACGCTTCCGATGTATGAACTTCTGAGCAATGTCCCAAAACAAATTGACTTTGTGTGCCACACTCATGATTATTTGTTGACTGTTCCGGAGTGGTATAAAATTCAATCATAGAATCAAGTTTAAGCTCACAATAAGGCTCGTATCCATTTGCTTCAGCTCTCTGAAACATATTGGACAAAGGATATGAGTACATATCTTGGTCACTTTTGGATTGCTTGCTTATCTCATCCAATATCCCATCTTCTTGCTCAAACACCTTGGCTGCAGCTTCCATATCCGCAATATCCTCTCTCAAATAAAGAGTGTATTTTCTCCCACAGGTGAAGTCAAGAGATTTAACATCTGAAATCACAAAATTTAAAGACATTCAAATAAACATGTGTATTTTCTCCCCACTGATATGTCAACCAGACATGGAAAATAATTTTATGTTAAAGCATGGGAGCAAACAAGCATGTGACAACCAAACATAATCAAG
Organism: Trifolium subterraneum; assembly: GCA_951799995.1. Lineage (NCBI taxonomy): Eukaryota > Viridiplantae > Streptophyta > Magnoliopsida > Fabales > Fabaceae > Trifolium > Trifolium subterraneum. The sequence continues at coordinate 25,953,763 of OX637467.1, forward strand.
ATCATAATGACAATAGGGCGCTTTATTTCAGATATATCATCACATTCCCCAAAATAACATTCTCAGGAGGGTTACAATGATCACAATATATCCTCATATATAATTATAATTCATGTTTGGTACTAAGTATTTGATATTTGCAAGGTAATGCTTTTAATTTTTTTTTATTTAAATTAAAAAAATAAATCAAACATTGAAAAACTGTTTTAAAATGAAGTAAAGGTGGGGAGTTATAGTTGGTAACTTTTATAAATAAAAAATAATAGTACTGTGGGATTTAAGATTCTAGGAACGAATGATATCCATGAAAAAAAATACAACTTGTACTAAACATAACATTACGTTCCCAAAAAAAAATTTGCATGCATTGAAACACAATCTTAGTAAATAGCATTGAACAAAGCTTACCATGGCGTAGGCATACAGGATGCATGTGACAGCTGCAATCAACATAAGCTACATAACAGTCACGTTTGCACAGGCTACAGAGAATTGTGCCATTTGAATGAGAAGAAACATTTATACATGCCCTTGATTTCATTAGTAACCAACTCGCACAATGTTGGAAACGCAACAAATTAATGAAAGATATCTTTGTCCTATTATGAGAAAGCAAGTCTGAAGAGGGAAAGTCTGAATCTTCAAGTTCCAAGGATGTATGAATAAGCATCGCTTCTTTGCAAAGAAGTTCTTCGTGGGGAAGTAAAGGAACCCTGTTAAGAAGTGCATATCGCCTGCTCGCAATTGCCCCAAGAGGAAACCAATCACCAAGTGCAAAATTCACTGCTTCTCCACAGTTGAAACCTAGAATTTTATTGAAGATATGCAACATTAATATTTTGCATGCATTAAATGGGAAGTAGCATAAAAAGATGTCATTCCTGGAATAAAATAATTGATAAGAACAAATCTAACCATGACTGAAGCCTGCATGATACGCTCTAGGGAAGGTTATTACAAACTCCCCTGGCTTTTGTACAGCCTTGTAGACTGGGACTTTATGTTCGAGCAAAATATTAGGTGGAAACATAGTTGTTTTCCCCAAGAGAACATCAAAGGCTCCATCTTCCCCATCACTTGACAAAATATCAGTAGAATATACATGTTCCCTCACCACCCTTTCAAATTCCAAAGCTGCATGACCAGGGATACCATACCATGTTTTTGACGCCCCACAGTGCTGATAATTAATGCTGTCATTACCATATAATATATCAATATCTTTAAAATATGAACTTAAGAAGGAATTATTTGCTTCGTGATATCACTTCACTATTTATTAGTATAACTAATTAATTCATTATTTTTTGTTGGTAGATCTAGTTAATTCATTTTACCTGTACAAGTAATGATCCTCCACGTGCCATGCAAACATGCTAAACAGCATTCCAATGTATAGCATGGGTTCTGTTACTCCCTGAAATAAAGCCCAATATAAGACACAAAAAGAATAATAGTGTACATAAATGACATTGACCAACATAAAGAAATTGTCATACCGGAATTGATGTTTCCAAGAGACGCAAAGTTGATTTCGGCAACCGGGAAAGCTTCTAAAATAATAGAGAGGAAGTATTCAGTAAGTGTAGTAACACGGAAAAGAAAACGCAAGAACCACCATTTTGTTAAAATGATTTGTCCCGTATGATAAATAAACAAAAAACAGGTCAACAAAGAAAGCGACAAATAAAAACCTTCAAATTCCATTTGCTGTTCCCAAGCTGATCAGTAGGAGAAGATGAAAAGGCACTGCCATCAACATCACATGCATATTCAACGGTGTCCATTTTCCCACAACCAATTTCATGCCAAAACTCCTTTTCCAAGTAAGTGGCAGGAAGACATCCAGCGCTGCAATATCTTCGTGCAAAAACCTTGTTTGCCATTTTCTCATAATCACGGAATGTATAATTTCTGAATGAATTACAATTGGTTAATCAGAAATGGTATATAATGAAATTGAAATTACAAATATTAACATACACAATAGAGAACTGACCTTCCACTCATAAAAAATGTGACTTTGTCTTCAGTATCCCATTCAGCAAGGCGGAGAGGCTGCACTCTAGTTGTAAACTTGAATCCTGCTTTCTCCTTCATTAAAACAACCCCAGCAGGTACAGAAGCACTCAAAGGCGAAATAATCTTGCATATACCTGGAACTCATCAAAAAATTCAAATAAATAAAGTTAGGTCACAATTATATCACTCTACTGATTACATCCACCCTTTCTATAAAGAAAAGACATGGTAAATTACATTGAATGCAAGGTGGAAGTGTCATTTCATTAAGTTGAATCTATCTACAGCCTCTACTACTAAAATTCAAAATAATCAATGGCAATCCCGTAATCATCTTATAAATAACAAAATAGTTACAGGAAAGATGGGGCAGTGAAAACCTTGGAAAAAGTTAGGATGCGGCGATACAAAGAGTGTGAAAAAAAAATCATTTTAAGATTTAACTACTACAATCTCCATACAATGTCAGTATGTATATTGACTTTTCAAATTATTTTGTTGAGTTTTTTCAAATAGGAAAAAGTTGCAAGATAGAAGATGAATGGTCATTCACGCGCTAATTATAATTTTAATATATATGGAACGTCATCATAGACCATAATAATTACATCAGCAAATAAGGGATTTCTTGAAAAGGTCAGTTGCATTAATAAAATCAATCAAACTAATGCAAAAATGGAGACCAACTGGGGATAACGTTTTGAGAAGCACTTACGGAAACAAATAAATATTAAAGGAATCTTGAAACAACCGAGTTTCTCAAACATGAGCTTCGTGTGTAAGTTAAAATTAACTTCCAAATAACAATTTTTTCATAAATTATCTCTACCTTTCCATAAACATTTATATGCTTATGAATGCTTTTCTATTAGTAGAAATCATGAAGTTTTAATTGAAGCTACTTCATGATAGAAGCTAATCCAAAATACGCCTAAGACAAAATATCAATCACTTGTATGAGTACATTGGTATGGGAGTTTGCACATAACACTCTACTCAGCATCCAATGATTTTATCTCTTACAAACTATTAATACATACCCATAACACACCCAAAAGAAATATTTAAGTGGTAAAAGTATGAGAATGCCAAAACTTGCCCGGGTTTACTGATTAACAAAGTAACCAATAAGATAACATCAGTGTAAACTACTAACGTGATTACACGTAGAACTAACAAAAAGTATCAAATTGCCAGACTCCATACCATATTTAGAAGCTTCTGGAGCTATCTTTTGCAAATAAACCAAAGGATCTTCAAATTCCTCCTTTGTTGGAGAATACACAGGACACTCTGGAACTTTATCAGTCCATTCCAAATCACTTGTATCAAACTTAGCCACCTTCCGCTTGAAAAAGACATCCGGATTACCATGCAATCTTGGACCACATGGAGCTGAAGCTCTCAAAGCATCCCCTCCGCTTCTATTCGTCATGTTAGCAACACTCGCCTGCGTGGCAGTGTTGGCTTGTGCACGCTGAAGCCTTTTGCGCTTCAACACTTCTAACCCATTTCTAGCTTCATCAGACAATCGTACTCTTCCTCCTTCCACCTGTTAGATGTTTCACATTTCCACACTCAGATTAGACCGTACACAAATGCAAGGATAACTTCGAAAGCAAACAATAAAACAAAATCATATCACAAATTTACAGCAACTTGAAACTCAATCGATATATTAATATATCCAAGAATGAAGAGACTGAAGCATATATTTTGTTGGCACCACCGGAACTTCGAAAGTAAGCTGCAAATGCCCCGGTGATTCGTCAAAAAATGATCCAAAGGGATGTCATACCAAAGCATAATTTCTAATGCTTTAGCTTAATCCGGTTGGCAAAGGATGCAGCTCAACAAGAGAAAGGAATAAACGCTAAATTCAAACAAACTCAACAATCCCAGCCCAAAACATATGATATGTACTTTGACAAATTACCATTGAGGAGTCAATAACTTGATGATCAGGGTACGTGTTACAAAACAACCCAAGTCAAGAACATTTACCAGCTATGTCAAAATTGCATTCAAAGTCCAAAGTAAATAATCACAATCACCTACTCATGAAAAGGAGCCACTAAGAGAGTAAAAAAACATCCCAATACAGCATAACAACGCAAAGGAGGAAATAGTCAACAAAAAATTATCCTATAGAAATTGAATAGAAACATTCAACAAGTGCATGCGCTGAAATTTGAACAGTTTACTACTCCTATCAACATCATTATTTTCCACCTCATAAAACCCAATCACACAAAAAAGTAGAATAGTCATGCAAATTTCAACCAGGAAAAAAAAAAGTAAGATAGGCCCAGAAAACTGTTAATCCTTGATTAAAGTAAATTTCTGAATTCATATTCATATTTTAGAATTTAACCACAAAAGGAGAAAAAAATTACCCTGCTCTTTCTCATAATACTTTTTCTTAATCAATTTTCAGATAAGAGCTATATGGTTTTACTTATTAAGAAAAAAATTAATTCTCGCAAAATGCACCACAAGAATCCTTCAACGGAAAAACTGATTAAGGAAAAATCATTATTCAGGTAAACAAAATGAGAGAAATCGCATTAAATTCATAAAAAAAGTATAACAATGTATGAGATCTGAACAATAAATAGAAGGAAGATACATTTCATAGAGAAATTCAAGCATTCATGAATCAATAAGGAAACAATAATACGAAACAATTTTATTCTTCAACAAAAGGCGATTAACCTACCATTTCATTACGAACTCGGTCCCTGTAGTTCTCCGTTTTGTTAACTAGAACAAGCAATCACAAGTTAACAGAATCACGTAACCGTAACGTAACCGAAATCAAATCACAAAGCCAAACCCTAAATCACGATCCTGAATGTAGCAGATTAAAACCTAGCCTTATTAGACAACAAGACTCGCCACATTCTCGAACAACGCCGTATACGAAGCTTATACCGGCGTTACAGAGAGATCCAACGCCTTGTAGGAGCAATCACGGAAAATTGGGAGTGAATGTGAGTTTCTCAATCGGAAGAACGTGACCAGCTTCCTACGGAGACGCGGAATAACGTCGAAAAAAAACGAAAACGGTTTTCCGGCGAACGGAAAAGTTTTCCGGCGAGAAAAGAAAACGGAGAGAAACAGTGATGAGGGAGAGAGAGAAACAAATGCTTAGAAAACCGAAAAAGGGTAAGGAAGTGATAATTTATAGTTTTATAGTCGAAAATAATTAATCGCTTTTTTAGCTCTGAAAACCGGAATATATAAAATAAATAAATAAATGGACTGTATTTTAATTTTTTTTTTAATTTTTGTTTGGGTTTGTTTGGTTGATAAAATAATTAAATAAAAGAAAGTTTAAGGAGAAGTGGTGGTGGTTGTTAGGTAGTTCAACGAAACAAACAGGCCGTCCAAATTGCAAAACGCGTTTTTGAGTGTAAACGCGATTAAAGATAACGCCGTTACGCGAACATGACGGAATTACACAATCACCGTTACTGTTAGAAGAATTTATGGCGGGTACAAGAATTAAAGAGAGAGTAATTAATGTGATGATATGGAGGGTATTTTAGTAAAATAAAAAAGCGGTGTTATCGATGAGGACTGGGTTCTGTATCGGTCAGAGAAAAAGAAAGTAGCAGAAAAACTGAAAAAGAGAATAATCACATGTAATAAGACTTTGGTGGAATATATAGACAAAGTTGACATCTAACCGTTGATTTAGGGTGTCGTTTACTTAGAACCGTCAAAAGTACTTTAAACTGAAAAATCCCTTGAATCAGAAAGGCTCAGAGGCATGTGTACTTTTTCTGTTGAACTGCCGACTTGTACAGGATAATTTTCACCTACCTTGCAGTTAGTTAAGTTATTTCACGTGTAATGACGATCTTGTCCTTGAACGGTTTGTTGATGTTAAACGCGGGAGGGAAGGGTATTTCTGGGTTTTGTGAAGTAGCGGTAAAGTGTGGGGTAGGGTAATTCCTAGAAAGAAGGTGGGGTAGACGCGTGGTAAATACGTGGCATGTGGGTAAGAGTATGGTTTTGTGGATATAATATGTGATGGTTAGTAACGGGTGGTGAACAGAACGGTAATAGCTGGCGGTTACAATAGGGTTGTGTAGGGTGTCCCATCTTGATTTTGAGGAGACGATAGGGCCCAGTAAGTGTATCCACTTCACGAGAACTTCTCCTGTTCTCTGACTTGTTCACCAAATTTCATTTCCAATTTGGAGCTTTGTGTCATTTTTGACATCAACTGAACTCAAGTTCTATCGGAAGAGATAAAGAAGCGTAAAGAACTAATGAACTGGTGAAGAAAATGTTTCGAGCTAGAGATTAGAATACGAATGTTAGAGTTGACACTTAAGTCAGTATAAGCTTAAAGTATAGGCACTCGTTAGAGTAATATATACCTTAAGACTTAAGTTATTGTAAGAGGTACAAATAATTGATATTAGTTTAATATGAGATACATTTTTATTAATTGAACTAACATCAATGAAGTCACTGTCTCAATCATAAAAATGAAACAGGAGTGCTATATGGCACGACAATCAATTTCGTAGGTTTTGCACGACACTTTGATTCTCTAATATATTACCACGTTGTATACTGTATTATATACTATATTTTTATGCTATTTCTCATATTTTGTATTAGAGTAGTATTTTGTAAACTATAATGATTTGTTAATTGTGTACATTATAATTGTGAGATTCCGATTCGAATTCGGGTCACGACGTCCGGCCAGTGGCGGAGTCAGGGGTGGCACGGCTGGGCCGCGGCCCACCCCAAAATATAGAAAATTATCATAATCATAATACCCATAGTATTTTTGTGATGTTAAATGCATTATATATCAATTATCATGTTTGTGTGTGTAGCCTACTGACAGGTGGTGTGTTTTTACTTTTAAGGTTGTTTCTGCGGTTCAAGGTCCCTAGTTCAACTCTTGGTGACCACCAATTTTGCATTCTGTTTTTTTTTTTTGTAAAAAAATCAACTTTCATACAAGAAGGGTTTAGACCTACTTTCTTAAGTTTATTCAAAAAAAAAAAAATGCTCCCTCCGTCCCAAAATATAAAAACTCATTGACCATTGCAACGCCAATATATAAATTTGATTACAAATATCTTTAATTGTCTATTAGTAAAAATTATAGAAATTTGATATTTTGAAATATTCATCGAAACAAATCAAACAAAATCTTGTATGATAATATTTACATTTATATATTTTTAGAAAAATACGGTCGAAACAAGGTATATAAATAATGCAAAATAAGCCACATTTTTCTAAACTATTTAATTTTCATATGTATATATCAATATAGCAAAATTAAAAATGTATAATTTCTTTTTTGACTAAAAAAACAACTTTTAATTTAAAATAATATAATTTTCGTATTTAATTTACATGAACGTAGAAAATTCATTAAAAAATATGAATAGTACACATAAATTAACTTAAAAACAAAAATAAAAAATAATGACGAAAAATATTTAGAGACAAAAACTTTATTTAACTTTATATCTATCTTTTTAAATTAAATTCAATTTAAGACATGAATGTTTACCAAATAAAATTAAAACATGGAGTAATTTTATATTTATTATATGGTCATCGGTCATCACATACTAGTAATACTAGTAATATACTAGCAGGTATATAAAAAAAATAAAAATAATAGTGGTTGTGTGCTTTGGACGACAATTTGTGTCGTGCCGTTAAGTATTATCCGTTATCCAAAATAAAATTAACCATAAACTTATATTTTCAAACAAAGATATAAATATATATAGTTCCGAATACCAAAAATAATTTTACATCGTTTGGTAATCATGGCTAAGAGTTATTTGTATATAACACTGACACATTTCGAACAATCAAGACACATTTTTTACAAAGAAAAAAACTATGATAGATTAACCCAAAACAGACAATCTCTCGGAGATGTAAACTTTAGGTATGATCATAACAGACACATAATTTTAAATATCAATCCACAATAAAACTCCAAATATTTCGTTTATTTTTTGTTAAAGGTGAAATTTATGGTTAATAGACTATTTGAAAATAATAAAAAAACCTTAATTCAAATAACTAAACACATATTGGTAGTTTAATAATTTTAGTAACAAAAACACATAGTGCATGAAAAAAGAAAAAAACACATGTCCTATAAAAATAAAAAAAATGAAAATAGAAACCACATGTAGCAAATGGTTTTAGGTTTTCAGGGGAAATTATAGTAATCTTTTTGAATTGGACGGTTTGTTTGTTTTTGTTACACGGAAGTTGGTCTAATCATTTGAATTCAACATAGTCAGCAAAAACAAAGTTCTTCAAATAATACTCCAGTTGGCGGCTCAGCTTGTAGAAACTTCGCTAGCCGGCCAAGTCAAATATGTCAAATTCTTAACGGTCCACACCAAGTTACACATGCCTTCATTTCTTCCTACACACCTTATCTTAAAAAGTTTAATTAAAATTTTACTTAAATTAGATACAGTATAGTACTTCTTCGTCCCATTTCACACATGCTGATGCATAACTTTGACGATTAATATTTTTAATTGTATTATAGTAAAAATTATAAAAATTTGATATTTTAAAAATACTCATCGAGACGAATCCAACAACATCTTATATGCTAATATTTATTTTTATTTATTAGTAGAAAAATATAGTCAAAATAATATGTGTGAATAATGCAATATAGTCAAATATGTCATTCAATTTGGGACGGAGGTCAGTTATTTCTTCTGGTCTTTTTGTTTTATAGAAGACAATTTACAGTATTTTTTAAATTTATTGAATAACTGATATTGTTTGTCTATATTATAGATTAAAAAAATTAGTTATTTAATAAACATAAAAAGTCAACCTTTCATATAAAAAAATCACATGAAGTATTCAATAAATTTAAAATGTAATATTTTTACTTATAATTAAAGTTGGAGTAATATGAGTAATTTTTTTTTTTTTTGAATATTTCCAACAATTTTATTTTTTAAAAATATATTTTGAGTTACTTAAATATATCGACATATACGTGCTCTAATGACAAAATTAACAGACATTATTGTAATTACTACTCTACATTTCTTATGCAACTGGACAATAATATCATATCTTATTTGAATTAATTTGTTTTTTGTGAACGACAGTGTGGCGAAGGTCATATCCATGGTTTCCTTCTGCGTTGCAGCCTTTGACAGTTTGCAAATGAGATTCAAAGAACTCGACAACTTTTGAGTAGAGATTGGAATGTTGTTATTAATCACACTCATCAGAAGAGAAATGTGTGTGCAAATTTATTGGCTAAAATGGGAGCATCCACAAGTTCGCCTCTGGTAATTTTGGATGCTCCTCCTTCTCAGTTGTCCAGTGTTATTCAAGCTGATGCTTGGGAAATAACCTCTGTTAAAGAGCAATTCTTTTTCGTTCTATTTTTTGTTTTTCTTTGTTTTTTTTTCTCATGTAACCAAAAAAAAATTAGTATATGACTTTTAAGTACTATTATGTAAACAAAAAAAAATGACACTCTCTAAATAAATTTTTACTCATATTAATCATTCAAAAATATATGTTAAAGACTAAATTACAAATAAATTGATAAAGTCATGGGCCAATTTTTTTGTGGTTCGATTTGTTGGTTTATTACACTTTGTCATGTCAAATTTGGCTAATAAAATGAGACGAAAAAAAGGAAATATGTCTATTCTTCTATGAAATGAAATTCAACTAAAATATTTTTTTGTTTTGAAACACAAATACATTAATTAATAAATGTAAGAAAATAATATTTACTTATAAGAAAGAGAAATTTTATTACAAATGATTTTATCGGCGACACTAAATTTATTTTTTATATTAACCCTTTAATTTTCAAGAAAATAACATCTCAATAATTAAAAATTCAGTTGCAAGATAAATAAAAATCGATTAGAAATCATTTCCACTAAAAATCAAATTCAAACTATTCCAAACAATGTAATCTGAAATGAGTTTATTAACAGCTTAATTCAAATATCTACCAACCTTAGTTAATCATAAATGTTGAGTAAAAAAAAAGTTAATCTTAAATGAGCAGTAGTAATTAATTTAATGCAGAGCATGAAGTGACAAAAAATCACTTTTTTAATAATTGAAATCACGAGTGAGCGACACGCAATAAATGGGGAAAATGGGTCACACGAAACCTATTGAAACATTATTGATACTGTCCTTAGACGAACCTTCCCTGCTTGGCTTTGCGTGTAAGCTCAGGTTAGACCAGCTCCTCGTGTGAAGCTGCACAAGGGTATTTAAGTAATTTAATAAATTCAGTTGGGTTTTCGTTGGAGGAGTAGTAAGTGTAAAGATTCTGTTTCTGGAAACTTTTCTAATTGACCAAAATGCCTTATGAAACAGTGTGAAATCACTTAAATACCTATTGCTTTCTTAGTATGGTTGTTATGGTCTGTTTTATGTTGTGACTTCAAAAGCAAAAATAAATAAAATTGTTTGTATAACAAATAAATTTGGGACCACATACGAACCAACCAACCTTTATTTATCAATTTATAAAAAAAATAAAAAAAAAGCCTTTATTTATCAAGTCAAAACCATACACTCCTACCCAAAACAAAAAAAAAAAGTGAAAAACTTACACATATGAAGTACTACTACAATATTTGCAATTTATTCTGGGCAAAAAAGGGAAGCAAGATATATGAGTTTTTTTTTAAGCAATGAAGATATATGAGCCTGAATAGACATTCTATAGTCGTTAATATTTGAAAATTTAATTTATTGACAAACACATAATTGGAAAAAATATAAAATGGAGCGAAAGAACCAAGTGGTTTGTGGTAACGTCAGAATTTGCAAAAGATATCAATAATTAGTTGGTCCGATAATAATTGGTGTTAGACTTGATAGAAAGGACAACGGTTCGATCTATATAATTGTGATCATAAGATGTCTAGCACTATTTAACGACATAACTGATATCCGAATTAGATTAAGCGATCTAGTGGACCAGATGCTGATAGTAGAAACGAAAAAAAGAAAGATAAATAAACTAGATAATACGTTTTTTAATCAAAATAATACTTATTTTAAAAACTATTACATGAATAAAACTAGATTAAGGGAGAAAAAAGTTACAATTTGATTACAAAAATTAACAAAATATGTACTCAGGTAATTTCAACCTATTCCTAGTGAGAACTTAGGTGACCAAAGGAGAAACCGCATGTCCGCACCCCACAAGTTATGAGAGTTCAAAATAAGCTCTACATTAACCAACTTATCAACACACTTGTTGTCTTCTTTGTAAATATGCAACACGATGTAATCAAGATGTTGAAAATAGAGTTCGCATTATAGAATGTGGACTCTTAATGAAAATAGGGCCCGACTATATAGTCGTTAATATTTGAAAATTTAATTTACTCACAAACACATAATTGGAAAAATTATAAAGATATCATAATTAGTTGGTCCAGTAATAACTGGCGTTAAACTTGGTAGAAAAGATAACAGTTCGATGCCCATAATTGTGATCGGTTAAATGAATAAAATTAGATTAAGGAAAAAAAATTACAATGTGATTACAAAAATTAACAAAATATGTACTCATGTAATCTCAACTTATTCTAGTAAGAACTTAAGTGACCGAAGGAGGAACCGCATGTTCACATCCCACAAGTTATGAGAGTTCAAAATAAGCTCTACATTGACGAACAACTTATAAGCACACTTTTTGTTTTCTTTGTAAATATGCAATATGATGTAATCAATATGTTGAAAATAGAGTTTGCATCCTAGAATGCGAAGTCTAATTTTCATAATGTTTTTCATTCAGGGGACGCAAACTCCATTTAACTTATCTCACGGTCAAACTTTATATTATTGGGCCCACTGCACCTGGGAGCTAGAAAATTAATGCAAAATAAATGCAATATGACGGAGCGGTAGATTCTAACTCCTCAATTTATTTTTAATTATTGCATTTACAGAAAAAATATTTTACTTATTTTTCATTTTTAAAGTTCAATACAAAATGAGATAATATAATTAAATGTGTTTCTTCTGAACTCAATATCTTTGGCCTATAAGAGCTTGAACGGTTTGTTCACGATGAATCGTTGATCTGTAATTCCTAAAGGTAAAGGGTGTATCTAGAAATAGTTTGACGATCAGGTAAGTAAGCGTTATTGATTGAGGTTTTGGGTTTTAATAGTCTACCACTGAGCTTAAACCACGTGTTTGGCTTTATAGCGAGGGAATTAGGATTTTAGGGCGTGTCTATGGTATGGTCCAACCTAACGCTAATGTCTAAAGGTGCCCCAATCCAATACGAGAATGAGCATTGACCAAATATGGAATAAAAAGTATTATATGGGAAAAAGGATAAATAATAATATCAAAAGCAACAAAAATCACGAATTGTCTTGTTTTGCGTAAAAAAGACAATTTAAAAAGGAATGGAGAATATAGAAAGAAAAATGTTACTCCATCCGTAACACAATATAACTCGTTTTGATCAAATTACACATATTAAAAAATGTAATTAAAAAAAAAATGTAATTAATGTTGTATGGAAAAAAGAAATTATGAGTTAGTTTACAAAATTGTCTTTAATTAATAGTATAGGAAATATAAATTTGAAGAACCGAAAGAAAAAGAAGAATAATGAATAGTTAAGGGTATGTACCCACCCAACCTCATACATACACAACATATGAACTTTAACATGATGTTACTAATAACTTTGTTTATAATTTTTATGAGTCAACGGTAAAATCTTTGATTTTTTTAATTTCATTAAAATGATATAATATTTCATAATTCATCGATTTATTTTTAACACAAGTACGGATAACAGGTATGAATATGGATGCTTAGGTATCCATACATAGGGTAATGAGCACATATACAAAAGTTGTTACCGGCGCATGTATAAAAATGAGTATGAATATTTTTTCAAATTACGAATATGGATAAGTACTATAATACTTTATTCATACCCTACTTATTACCATATCTATAATGAAGGTTGACTATAATAGAATTAAACATGACAACAGTCTCAAATAAAATTATTTTTTAGACTATATTATAGTATAAATATATCAATTCTACGATAAATCTAAAAAATTAAGGTAAGATTTAGATTTAAATTTTTTGTAATCTAAGTAATCATGAGAATGGGACCATATGGAAATTGGATAGGAGATAATTGAGGAGAGGTAGGGGAGTTATTATGCCACATTTATCGTGGGTACCTACTAAAGTGATGATGATGATGATGATGGGTAAAGCCTTGGAGTGTTTATTTATGAGGGAAGAGGTGGGTTAAACTTAGAGGTGTATATTTCCAAGCACCCAAATTCTTGGAAGTTAAATGACCCAAAATAGGGGTGAATCAAATTTCAGCTAGTTGGTCCAAGTTCCAAGTTGGTCATAAAATATGATAAAAAAGGAAATATGGTCTAAAATATGATAAAAAGAAAAGGAAAAATTATGAAAGGAGCTTTGTTTTGTATATCAAAGACCAAACCTTGTTAATCTGCCTTAATTTAGATTACTCTCTTTCTTATCTAGAAGAGTAAATTAATACCGATTTTTTATTTTTGAAAAAGCAAAAAGAAGAATATATTAAATAAATAACCCCAAGTACAATTAAAATAAAAATACATGGTCCTTGATCATTGATATGTTTGCAACTTTGGATATAGACCAAAATAAATAAATTAACCAAATGATTAGATAATAAACAAGTGAAGTGAGTGGGAGAAATTGGATTAGAAAATGAACATGTATATCAATATGCACATGGACATATACTTACGCTAATACTACGGTGGACCACCTTTACAAGTAGTTCGCCTTGTACAAGTGATTTAATGTATATGAATTTTACAAAAAAAAATCGTTGGATTGAAATTTATATCATATAGATTATCCATAAAAAAAATTAGAAAAATTGAAAATCATTTAATATGTTATTGAGATTTGAGAGCCATCAAGATTACGGTATTTAATAAACTGTTAATCTTGATGGGTCTCAAAAACACATCAAATGATTTTCAATTTTATTTAACTTTTTTTATGGATGATCTATATGATATAAACTTTCAATCCAACGGTGAATTTTGTAAAATTCGTATTCGTTATAGTGTTATTTATGATTAGTCCACTATAAACCACTTGATGAAGTGTTTCATATTATAATTTATCTAGATACTCACAGTGAAGTAAGAGTGGTTGACAATTGCAATTAGCCAATCCTTCATCACTTCGGTTTGACTTAAACACCCCTATAGGAATATTGAATATTTTAATCCACATCTAAAAATATTTTTCATTGTAAATTTCTGATTAATAAAAATTTGTGAAAAGGTAAACACTATTATTGTCTTGACAATTGACATCATAAAAGTATACGAGAAGAAATATATTGTATTTGGAGAGTTACATTAATACTTACAATCATCTTGGTAAAAATAAAAATAGTTACACTAATTTAAAAATATCTTATTGCCTTGTTGGAGTAATATTTTGCAAAATTAACATTTGAATTGAAAGTTAATTACTATCAGTCTATCACTATAGATCGTTTTTATAAATTTGACATTAATCTATAATCACTCTCTTAAAAAATTATAATCACCTTGCAAGCAACTAGGATTAGGGATGGCAGGAAAACTCAAACCCAGAAGACCCACCCGAACTCAAACCCAAGTCAACGGACGAAACCCGAGTTGACTGAGTTTGGGTGTGGGTTTGGGTGACACCCGAAACTATGGGTGTGAGTTTGGGACCACTCAAACCCACACCCGAAACCCATACACCCACCCGAATATATGTGAAATTATCTAATTAACCCTAAGTATATATATTATGTTGAACTTTGATATTATTGTATCGTATTTTGTCATTTGCAAATTATGTTAAACTATGTTATTTTGTCATTTGCTTGTATTTGTACTTTGTCATTTTATCAAAATGAATTCGAGCCGAGTTTTGGTAGGTAATTAATTAATTATGCGTGTTAGCTATGAGTTTTGGGTGGAAAAACCCGAATCCAATGGGCGTGGGCGTGAGTTTTGATTTGCCACCCAAATAACCTTTGGGTTTGGGTTTGGGTGTTTGTTTTGGGCGTGGGTTTGGGTATTGCAAAACTCTCACCTATGGGCACCCATTGTCATCCCTAACTAGGATGCATCAAGATAATTGTTTTTTTATGAGTCATCAGTTTTAAAGCTCAATCAACAGTATCACATGTGCAAAAATATGACACTTTGGCAAAAAATGTGTCTAGAAATTATTTTTAAAATAAAATAAAAATGCAGTGACAAACTGAAATATATTTAAAATACAGAAATTAAAATTCAAATGATCCGTAAGTACAAGAACTTTTGCATGTTTAAGCTTTAATTAAATAATACAAAATTGAAGAAAAAAAAGGTGAACAAACTCCCGTACCCTGAATATTTGTTGTGTATGTACTTATCAATTATCATTCAGATTTTTTTGTCTTGTTATATTTTGATACTAGTTTATTTGTAAATAAATTCAAATTTTGAATAAATTTTGACTATAGAGTATCCATAGCTAACAAAACTCTAAGATACATATAAATTTTATTGTCAAAGAAAAAAAAAAGATACATATAAATTTACCAAAAAATCATTAATATTATATCGAATATTGAAAAAATCAATAATTTTGTGTGTTTTTTGTTGCAGATATGTCAATTATTTTGAAATGGAGAAAGTATCATTTAATTTATGTATAAATTTTTACAAAAATTATTTACAATTAACAATAATAGAAATCAAAAAGAAATTTTGTTTAAGAAATTAACAATTGTAGGGAGCTTCCCGACTTCAAATACATGTATCACTTAGTTAGGGATGTGTTTTTGATATTTTTATGTGTGCAGGAATCTTGTTAAGAAAGAGGCATCAGTGAACTTCTTGATTGACCCACAAGAAGCCAGATCGACACTTCGGCCAGCGGATGTTTTGGACTTTTGGTGTTTGGACGAGTAGGTTGGAATCATGCTTGTGTAGATTTAACTGGAGTTTCTCCACTTGTGGGACTAGGGATTGATGATTTTACCGTAGGACGGACAACCCTCAAAGCTGCTTCAAATAAAATGGCCAAATATGAGAAAACATGCTCTGACAATCAGCACGTTTTTATACCGTTTGCTTTCAAAACTTTTGAATTTCTAGCACCATAGACTGTAAACCTTTTGAAAAGAGTTCAAAAGGTCATGCATCGTTGTTAGAAATAATATAAAACCATTGATGTAGCCTTTCCTAACAGCTTAAGCTTTTGGGATAATCGGTTATTTGACTTGGTATCAGAGCCTCTATGACTAAGTGGTCTAGAGTTCGATCCCCGCTCTCCTCACTTTCTAATTAAAAAGTGGAATTTAAGCATATGGTAGGTGGGCCTATGCATTATCCACGCTTCAAGCCCAAGTGGGCTCTTGCGTGAGGGGGCGTGTTAGAAATAATATAAAACCATTGATGTAGCCTTTCCTAACAGCTTAAGCTTTTGGGATAATCGGTTATTTGACAATCGTAATGTCGTGGCCTAGGTCTAGGGATGTTGTTTTTCAAAGATTGGATTTTTCTATTCAAAAGGATTAGCAGCGCAACTTGTTGTCCGTCTACCTGTGAATATGCGGAGTACCAAGGACTAGATGGAAAGGCAGGAAGGTAAGTAAGACGTGCATCCAATGAACTCGATCGTCTAGAGCATAAATCAAACTGAATACACTATCAAGCGGTTGAGTCCCATAGTGAGATGTTCAATACAACTGTCTAAAACTGGATCAAGAATAGTTGTCTTATCAATAGATAGAAATAAGGGATTTCCCCTTATTATTGATGAATTCCCTCTATCTCATTCCGACTCTTTCGATCTATCAGAATGGATCAAGCTATCTATCAATTGATTTTTAAATAGCATGTTCATCTCGCTTTTCGTATGTATCTAAATCTAAAACTTTTTATTCATATATCACTCGTTTTTCTTGGTATAAAATCTATATTCACACGCACAATAATAGAAACTAATTTCTTAACTTTACGAAATTCAAATACTCCGGAGATGACAAATTCTTCTAAATTTTTTTAACATTGTTACGTGTTTAAAATAAAAAATCAAACACATATACTCTGATTAAGATATAAAAAAAATCTGCATAATTATTTCATCTAATATGTAGTATTGCTAATACGTGTCCTTAAAACACATATTAAGAATTCTAAAGTAGAAATATTTTCTTAAATTGATACCAGAAAGAATCAAATCTGAAATCTTAAGAGGTGTACACTCCTAAATTTCAAGTTAATACTATCGGATCAATTGACACGTACTTGTCAATTAAGAGTAGTACAGAACTACATGCATTGCACGAAGGTGGGGCCTGAGAAGCAACTCCAAGCAATAGAAAAACTTGAATTGAAAGAATGATGGATTAGATAAAGCTAATTAATTGGTTGAGCTGAAACACTATATGTACGTACTATTTTAATCACAATTGTTTGTAAGCAAAGTCTTAATCAGAGATACTAGTAGTAGTAGTAGTCTGGAATCTGGATATGAATTGTGTATAATATGTAGGTATAGTTTGGTAGGACAGAGACATATTAGAACCATAAGGTGTCACGTGGTGTCACAAAGACGGGTTGGGGACCTTACTTCACTTCATACTCAACCTCCAATTCAACCCATTTCACCTTTAAATATACTCCTATATAATATTAACATATCAAAATGTATTAATTTATTTTTAATACTATGATTTTTAAAGAAATATGATTTGATAGTTCACACCTCGGCTGTAAAATAAATAAAATTTAACATTATTTTTTTTTTGTAAAAAATTAAACTTGAATTATCCTAAACAATTCATCTTAGAGAAAATTTATTAACCACTTGTACTAAACATTTTGATACATAACACTCTTATTTTAACAACAAATATTATCACATATTTAGTGAAAAAAAGCAAATATTATCATATAGTATATAAATGGTTAATGTGCTTGAGTGCCGATTCAATCTCGCATTTTCAGGTTTGGTATGTGTGAGATTCTCCTTAAGCTTTTTAAAACAAAAAGAAATTAATTTTGTTCTAGTGGTAAGAGATTTGGATAATATTCATGATCGATCTTCAACTTTATTATAAATTAAAAAATATTAACACACCACCCTTTCATTAATTTAGGTAATTTCATTAACTTAAGTAAAACAAAAATTAGTTTTTAGGTTCATTGAATAATTAAATGAATATTATATTTAATATAGACTAAATTCATTAATTTTTTAACTTATATTTAAAATTGGAGGGAATACGATATAACTTTTATCTGTTGATACTATACCGGGACAAATATTTTTGGCACCTCTACATACATCAATTTAAATAAGATCATTTAAATAAGATCACTAAATTTGTCTCCCTTCATTACAAATGAACAAGACTATCACTACAGTATTTTTATAAGAGACACCACAAAGATACAATCCACTATGTCTCCCATAATAATTATTTTATTCACCACAACGACTAGACTATCACTATGCATATAAGATAAGATAGTGTATTGCTCTCCTGCAAACTCGACACATTTAAAGTGTTAGTGATTTTTTGATTTTTTTTACTAATAGTAATTATTTGATTAAAATTAGACGATTCACATTTAGATTTAATATTGAATTATAAAATAAAAATCTGATTTTTATATGGACCACTTGATTTTAATAAAACAGTCATCGATATTCAAATGGCCAATAAATTAACGAGAAAGATCAAGTAGCATGGTTGATGGCTAGAGAGTGAAGCATCAATACTAATGTTGTGCTCAAGATGAGATAGCACATTAAAAAATCAGCTAATCAATCGAGAAAGCAAGCAAATACAACCTGCTCAAGATATAGCATAAATGCAACAAAGCCACTATGGCTAATCACCCGCCTAAAACAGGGCAACAAATATTAGATCAAAGAACTCAAACTGATCTTCAATCTTCACAATAAGAGAGAGCAAGTAGCAACCACAAGGGGTCTTCAAAGAAGACTAAACTCCAACATCTTGTAGGCAGCAACATGCATTGCACTATCAAGAAGAAACTGTTATGTGGCTTCAACAATAGAATTTTAAAAAAAATGAATTACCCATTCATTCCAAACACAAAATAACTCTTGTTACCAATGATAACCTATGTGGGTCTGCAATAAAGAATTGTTAGGCTAATTGTTGTTCCAAAAAAAATTCAATTCCCTTATCTCTATCCAATTTTGAGTAGAACTTGGAAATTGGCATGAATGTGTCGGCTGCTCATAGACACCAAACAGTAGTAACAGAAGAGTCAAAACATCCAACCAGTGGGAACATAATGCCATTAGCACTGAACCAAACTCATAATATCCATGCTAGAAGAAATCAATGATCCAATAGAGACCAAAGGAATTCCAAACTTCAATTTAATTCTTAGAGCATACAAAACACCGTCAGAGATATACCAAATCGAGTTGAACCAGTAACAAAATAACCAAGCAATGAAATCCCAATTTGTCTTCAAAAAAATATGTTCACAACGATAAACTAGTAATAGAGCACCATATTGAAACGATATTGCAAGCCAAACAACCATACTGATTAACTAATGCACCAAAGGAGATAGCCATAACAAATCATGAATCTCCAAAAATCTCAAATATCGAATCATATATCTTTCACAGAACATGAGCATGATGTTACAAACTTTAACTTTCCAATCATAACAATTAATAAAGGGAGTCAAAGTCATCACAAATCCAAGAAATCTAAATTGAATCAATACACTAAATTGAATCAATACAGGCAAGTCTAAATCTAACAAATCTGATAGGTTGCAAATAAACAAGTCCAAACTTCACAGTTGCAGAAAATTGAGTCTGAAAATAAACCGAATATGCCAAACCTTAGTGTAAGAGAATAGACCAAATACTTCGTTGCGGAAGTCGTGAATCAACTATACTCCAGAGTAATCAATGAATCGTGACTTGAATCAAACACATCAAAGCAATCCTTCTCTGTCTTCAATGAAAAACTTTTCACAAACACCTTGGAATCAATGTCAAACAGAAACTGGAGTAACAATACCGAGATTTCTGAGATGTCGAGAATTTCGGCGATTTCCAATTGAAGCTTCCTGGCCTTAAACCCTGAGGAATGACCCCAATCCAATGTAGCGAACGGGAAAGTGATGCACAAAACCCGAACAAAGGATCAAACGACAATAGATGACGATAACCGATCAAAGAATGCACAAGAAAATGAACGCATCGATAAACTTCAACAACAACTCGCATAAAGATAGCCACCAAACAGTCAAGAAATTAGATTGGAAACCCAAGAATTTGGGAAAATTGTGACGAAAACGTGATCCCAATCACAAGAACAGACTCAACAAGAAATCGAAACATTCATAGGCTGAAAGTTATGATCGATCATGAATTCGAACAAGAATTTGAACCGAAAATTGGATTCCAATCAAGAAACCGAAAAACAAATCCAATATTGGCGATTGTTATGTTCGCTCTGATGAACAAACGAGACTGAAAACCTAGAAATTGGGGAAATTGACACCAAATAATCAAATGATATTGATCGAACGGAGCAAGAGAAATGAATTTGTGGTTTCAAAAATAAGATCCAAAACAAAAAAAACTGACATCAAATCTGCAAGGAAAATTGAGAAAACGTGATTTTCTCGAGAAAACAAGAAAGAAAATGAAACTGAATTAGAAAAGAAATCGAGGAATGAGAAAATTAGATTTTCTCGGATGAAATGCAGCGGGAAAATTATCTTCAGGGTGGATACCAGTTTTGCTCTGATACCATGTTAAGAAACATGACATCCATAGAAGGAGAGAAAATAACTTAAAAGTGTATAATATTGATGAAGGAAAATATTACAATTGACAAAAGTTATTTACAAATGACTATGGCAAGAACTATTTATAGGCCAACTAACTAGACCAACTAACTATTAACTAGAGCAACTAACTTTATCTCTAATAACAACAAATAATCTATTTTCTATATAGGATACCATACTCTTCCTCCACACTATCAAAAGTGTTAAACATTATCACCACAAAATGCTTCCTCAAAACATAACAATGAATGAAGTGAAATGCCAAATACCCCCATGAAATTTTAAAATTTGTTAAATACCCCCCTGAAATTTGAAAATAGGCAAATACCCTCCTGAAATTATAAAATGACAATCAAATTGCCCCATGCTCCGTTTACTCCATCTATTTTGAGCCTTCAAAAGCACATTGTTTAAGCTGTCAACCTCCTTGCAACCAGGTGAAGAACAATGAACCAAAATAGCAAAATTATCATCACTACAATCATCCTCATCATCATTATAATTGCTTTCAAAATCATAACCAAGAGGTTCTAATCACCAAATAGACCAATCTAAGTCATCAGATTCACAACCAGACAAGAAACACACATCACCAACATTATACTCTTTATCAATTCTTGTCTCATCCATCTTTTCCATTAAAATAGACAGAGTAAACGGAGCAAGGGGAAATTTGATTGACATTTTACAATTTTAGGAGGGTATTTGCCTATTTTCAAATTTCAGGGGGGTATTTGACGAATTTTGAAATTTCAGGGAGTATTTGGCATTTTACTCACAATGAATGCAATAAATTCTACACTTAATGAATTTATTATATTTTTTGACATCATCTAATTAATTTATTATATGAGAAGCAAAACAACATGTAATAAGAAAACAATAAATGAGTAAGATTATTAACCAATACTTAAAATTCGATTGAATAATTTTCTCAAAAAAAATAATCAATTGAATAACAAATTGATCTTACCTTGATCAGAGTTGACCAAAATGCGGTGGTGCACGGTGGTTCACTGGTCGTTCGGTCCAAGTATACCCGAATGGGGGTTGTGTACCTGCAGGCACTCCGACGCTCAAGTCAGTTGAGGTGGAATATATGTTTTCAATATAGGAGATTACGTACCTTTGTGCAGTTGTGAGGTGCTCTATATATAACCCCAGCGCTTGTCCAAGGCCGTTGATTGGCAGTTAATACCCATCAATGGCTGTCGAAAAACGGCTGAGGAGCCGCGATGAGCAGTAAATGCTCATCATTCCGATGTCGAGTGTTACGGAACGCAGGAGAGACGTACGCTGTCCAACGGTCAAGTGGACTTGGACTTTGTGCTTTGGGCCTTGTTCGACGGCCCAAAACGGAACGTCCTCAACGCGTTGGGCATTTAGGCCCAGTCCAGAACAGGAGCCCCCCAAGTCGTCATACTCGGGCACGAGAATGATGACTTTAGTTGGTCGTAACTCTGGTACTTAGGCTAATTACGTTGAGGTTTTGAATCCTTGGTGTCGAGGAGGAAACTCTTTGCTCTTTTGAGGACGCTGATGATTTGTTTGCCGAGGATGGAAAGTTCATCGAGATTCGTCGAGTATTAGGTTTTGTGGAGGGAAAATGTTCGAGGAAATGGCGAGGATTTTTGTGCGAAATTTTCGCACATTTATTTCGATCCGAAAATAACGTCGAGGATTAAATACGACGAGATTTTCGATGCGATTTTCCCTGATGTTCGGCGAGATTTGCGAACAGATGGATGTGACTTGGATGGACAAGTTGTTCCATCTTCCTCTGCCACGTGTAAAGGTTATCCTCTAGCACTCGAGTATCTCTTAGTAGGTTTAAATTTCGAGGATGCGTCGTAGCCGTTAGATCTTCGCGCCCTTTAGCATTCCTGATGATTACGTTTGGGCCGTAGGATCTAACGAATTGTGGCCTTTGGATCAAAGCAACGATCCAGATCCTCGTGGCGTCCTTTCGTTTCATGCAGGTGTGCTCGTTGGTGATTTCCTATATATAGGAAAGTGGAGGGATTTTTTCAAATCTTTCCAACTTCTCTCCACTCTGTTTCTTTATTTCTCTGAACTTCTCCAACTCTCTCAACTTCCTTTAACCCTTTGCTCCTGAATCTTTCGGATTTCAAGCTCCATTTCTCGGATTCTTCCATCTTTGCTACTCATTAAACTTCAAATAAGTACTTTCGCACTTGTCTATCTATTTGTTTGAAGCTTTGATGTTTAGATTTTGCAAACTAGTTTTTCCTTTTCTTCTGTTTTAGCGTTTTTGTGGTTTGAGGTCTTTTAAGTGGTGATTAACACCCCCCTTCCACAAAACAAACGTATTTTAGGCAAAAGAGTTGCTTTCTCTAAAATGGTGCCTTTATTTAGTAGTCTATTGGCGTTTTTCGCCTTTGTAGACTTATTTTGGCTTTCTGGATTTCATTAATTGTGTCGAGCATTCATATGAATGTGCGAGCATTCATACAAATCCGTCGAGCATTGTTCAACCCTTAGGATGATAGAATGATTCATCGATCACGTATACCCGTATGGAATTGAAGTCCTCGCACTTTCACTTGATCTGGCGGTGGAAGGGTGTATTTGATGTTTTAATGTCGAATTCATCTTTCTCCTCTGCTTTTTCAGGTGTAATGGCTGAAGAACAAGCCCCAACCTCAACTTAGAATATCGAGGAAGACGAGATGGCGTGGGTGGCTGATGAGCCGAGGAACACGGTTTCGAAATTCTCTTTGATTGGCGGGGACAAGATGTTCAGGACAATTCAGCGTCCCCCCTGGACGATTGGAAGGCTTGTATTCCGAACACGACTCGTCGAATATGCAGTAAATATCAGTGCGGATTTTTTCCTATGTACCAGATTGCCTTCAAGCATATGGGTTACAGACTCCCCTTCAGCGACTTTGAAGTCGCGGTTTTCAGATATCTGCACCTAACACCTTCGCAATTACATCCGAACTCGTTGGCCTTCATAAGGGCCGTTGAGATGACCGCGGTGTATTTGGGTTTTCTTCCAACCATCCCATTGTTCTTCCATGCCTTCCACTTACAACGTCAATCCCCTATTTCTTTGACATGTTTCTGGAATCTGTTAGGGGTTTCAAGGATAGTTATTTCTTCGTCAAGCCCCTCAATTATTTTGCTTGGAAAAGCGTTATATACCGGGCACCTGCTAAGGATGCTACTGGTGCTCAGTTGATGAGCCCGGATGGTCGACCAGTCATGGAGGATTATAGCCATTTTCCGCTGTCGTGGAGAAAAAGCCATTACCTAAAACCGGCCAGTGATTTTGTCTACTCTGCGGAAGAATTGACAGTCGAAGAGTTATCTAACTACGAGCAGATGAAGGTCTTTGTGAGTGGTTTTCCTCGCAAATATTATGAAGACGAGGAAGAGAAACCCATACTTGACGAGATGGGCGTCCCCGTGACAAAGAAAACTTTCATAGATACGAAGAAACTGCTTGCCTGTAAAAATGCGGCGGAGATGGAAACGTGTTTTCGTATGTTAACATGCTCGTTTATACTTTGTATTTTACTTTTCTCATATATATCTGACTTCAGTTTTCTCGTAAGTTTACTGATTTTTTTCTGTTTATTTTGCAGAGGAAATGTCGACCATTGCAGCCAAGCTTCGCAAATCCAAGGCTGCTAAAGAAAAGAGGCAAGCTGCAGTGCTCGGATCCTCTTCAACCGCTGCTCCTTCCCCTGGAGGGAATAATACAGATAATGCCCGAGGTTCCACTGTGATCGTCGACTTAGATGACGCGGGTGGAAATGTCGAGAATCAAACCCGTCCCTCTAAGGTCGCCAAGGTCGATGAGGTTAATGCGTCTACAGCTGGTCGGGTTCTTTCTACTGCACCCAAGTTTGTGCTCCCTCCGGCCATAGGTAGCCCGGAATTGGTCAAGAGATCTCCCGTCGCCCTCTCTGATGTTGAGAAAACAATTATGGACAACATGGGTCCTGAAGCTTTGAAGAACGAGCTTACTGATGCTATGGTGGCTGCGTTCAAGCTTATGGAGATCTCGAGCTTCCTCAATGGGTGAGAATGCAAGTACTTGGAGGAAAGGGATGCAGTGAGGGAGGAGGTTGTACTTACCAACCAAAGGTTGGAGCAAGGCAAGGTCAACCATGTTGCTTATAAAGAGAAGTTCAGACTCCAAGCTGGTTTGGTGACCAAGTTGGACGAGAAAGAAGCAGAGGCTGCTAAACTGACTGCAGAGAAGGAGGGGTTAGACGGGGCGGATAAAGGATTTGACTGCTGAGAAGGAAACTCTCGAGGGGAAGGTCAAAGACTTGGAGAGTAGGCCTTGCTCGAGTGCTGCTGCTCCTGATGCTGATGAGCTGGTGGTCGACCCAAATGGCGAGTACAAGGGTTTTACCCGAGCAACCCTGGTCTCCAGGATCTTTGAGCTCGAGGACCAGCAGCTGGAGATCGCGAAGTCCAGCTTTGACAACCCCGTCGCCCAACTGATGGTGCTTAATCCTGGCACCGACTTGATCGTCGCCGGTGCTTCCGAGCTCAAGGAGGTCCATGATGGTGTCATCGTCTCCCCCTCCCCAGATGAAGAAGATTAAACTTGTAAATTTTAAGTTGTAAATTTGATGTCGGCGTTATGCTCGCCTTGGCTTTTTTGTTTCGGCGTTTGTTCGCCTTTTTTGTAGCATCATGACAATGTCGGCCTCGTGGTCGTTTTTATCTATAATACTTGACAATTTATCTTTGCAATTCATGCTTTACTTCTGGGTGTTTATTTATTTATTTTAATTGTCGATGAATAGTTATCATTTAAAGTATGCGAGGATACTTTTAAAACGATGCTCGATTCTTACTTAGGGTTTTAACTTGGTGTATTTTTAGACGTTCTATTCGCTAGGTTGGTTACCCTTTGCGCTAGTGCTTGTCTAACAATTACGGTTGCTTCTTGATGTCGCAGATCATAAGCACCGTTCCCGAGCAGTTTGTGGAACTGCACGAGTGCTTGGCTGGCTCCCAAACTAGAGTCGAGGAAAGTTTCTTCGTTTGAAATTTTTCCTCGCAGCATTGAACATCCCATCGCGAGCTGGGCGTTCTGCCGGGCATGTACTAAGCAACGATGGGGCTCGCAAGGAGTATTCTCTCGTTGACCGTGGACGCCAGCATTAGAGCTAGGGCCGAGCTATAAAAGTTTTTAGATTCGTTCCCGTACCTAGGCATTCCTCCGTTGTATAGGCGCGTTTCCTCGGCGGGATTTACAGCCTTCGTTAAAGAGCTTGTCGAATTATGCTATTTTTAACTATAGTATTGTTTTAGCTTTTCGGCGTTCCATGTGCGAGAGATTTCCTTGCCGTAGAGATCCTCGAAGTGGTATGCTCCATTTTCTGTTTTTGCTCGGACTCGATATGGTCCTTCCCAATTAGCTGCGAGTTTCCCTTCTCGAGAATCTTTTTGGTATCTTCTTAGCACTAGGCTTCCCACCTCGAATTCTCTTTTGATAACCCTTTTGTTGTGCCGAGCAGCTATTTTTTTGTTTGAGGGCCGCTTCTCGTAGAGAGGCCCCCGTCCTGAGTTCCTCGACAAGATCTAGTTCCTCTCTCAGTAATTCGTCGTTTATGTCCTCCTCGTGAGGGTATTCAATCCTCGGGGAGGGTTCTCCCGTTTCCACAGGAATTACTGCCTCTGTCCCGTATGTTAATCGAAAGGGCGTTTCCTCGGTTGTGGAATATGGAGTGGTTCTGTAGGACCATAGGACGTTGTGCAGTTCCTCGGTCCAATTTCCTTTCGATGCGCCTATTCTTCGTCTTAGCCCTCGTAATATTACGCGGTTAGCTGCTTCAGCTTGCCCGTTAGTTTGAGGATGCTCGACAGATGTGAAGTGTTGCATGGTGCCTATTGCAGCGAGGAATTCTTGGAACTTTCTGTCCGTAAACTGCGTTTCATTGTCCGTTACCACTACTTGAGGGATTACGAATCTTGCGAGCACGTTTCTTTTGAAGAAATGAAGTATGTGGGTCGCGCCGATTTTTGCGAGGGGTTCCGCTTCGATCCATTTTGTGAAGTAGTCCACGACAACTATTAGGTATTTGACTTGCCTTGAAGCTGTTGGGAAAGGACCGAGGATGTCCATTCCCCACCAGGCAAATGGCTACGGGGAAATTAAAGTTTTCAGCTCGTTGGTTGGAGCAAGGTGCATATCCCCGTGTCTTTGGCATTTGTCGCATTTTAGGACATGGTCTTTGGCGTCATTCTGCATCGTCGGCCAATAATACCTTGCCCTTAGCGCTTTTCTTGCCAGAGATCGTCCACCAATATGTTGTCCGTTTCTTCCTTCATGGATTTCTTGCAAAATGAATTCCACGCGCGTTTCTTCCACACATTTGAGCAATGGGATTGAGAATCCTCTTCGGTATAACTTATCCTCGAGCAAAACGTATGAGCGTGCTCTTTTTCGGATTTTCGTGGCCTCCTTTGCATCTGCGGGCAATATGTTCGACTTCATGAAGTTGTATACTGGGACCATCCAGCTTTGGTCATCGACGACATAGATGTGCATTACTTCTATTGCCTTGTCGATGCTCGGTTTGGTTAGTGTTTCCTGAATGAGCGATTGGTTTCCCGCCTTCTTGCGTCTTGTGCTCGCTAGTTTTGAAATGACATCTGCTCGTGCATTATGTTCTCGGGGAACATGTTTCACCTCCGTTTCCTTAAACTTGGCGAGTTTCTTTTTAATGAGGTTAAGGTATTCGAGGAGTCGCTCCTCTTTTGTTTGGTATTCTCCTGATACTTGAGATGCCACCAACCGCGAGTCCGTGAATATTTTAATTTCCTCGGCCCCCATGTCCTCGGCTAATCTCAACCCCGCTAGGAAATCTTCGTATTCGGCTTGGTTGTTCGTCGTTGGGAACGAAAGTCTGAGGGATACTTCTATTAGGACTTCGTCGCCGTTTTCAAGTATGATGCCCGCCCCGCTTCCTTGTGAATTCGAGGATCCATCGACGAAGATGGTCCATTTATTCTTTTCGGAAGTCGTCGATGTTGTCATTTCGGCGACGAAATCGGCAAGTACTTGGGCTTTTAAAGCCTTTCTACTTTCGAAGCTTATATCGAATTTCGCAAGCTTCAATGACCATTTTAACATTCTACCGACCATATCTGGTCGTGCCAATAGTTGCTTCACAGGTTGATCTGTAAGTATGAGGATGGAGTGTGCGAGGAAATAGTATCGAAGTTTCCTCGCAGTCATTATTACTGCTAGAGCAATTTTCTCTATTTGCAAGTATCGGAGTTCTGGGGCTTGCAGTGCTCTGCTTACAAAGTAAACAAGCTTTTTCCCTTGCTCGGTTTCTCTTATGAGAACGGCGCTTACGGCCTCTGATGCTACGGCGAGATATAGATAGAGTTTTTCGCCCTCGACTGGTCGTGTCAAGACTGGTGGTTCGGACAGTGCTCGTTTAAGGTGTTGTAATGCTCCTTCGCACTCTTCGGTCCATTCGAAAGTTGTTTCTTTCCTGAGGAGTTTAAAGAGGGGAAAAGCATGTTGAGCAAACTTGGCGACAAATCTAGCCATCGAGGTCAGCATCCCGTTCAATGTTAGGATGAACTTCTTCGATTTCGGAGTTGGATAATCGAAGAAAGCCCTGCATTTGTCGGGATTGGCTTCTATTCCTCGTTCTGTTAAGTAGAAACCGAGGAATTTTCCTGCCTTTACCCCGAACGTGCATTTTTCCGGGTTGAACCTCATGTTAAACTTTCTTGCTTGGTCGAACACCCTTTTCAAGTGGGCGGTATGATCGATTTCCTCTTCGGATTTAACGATCATGTCGTCCATGTAAACTTTAAGCATGTCCCCAATTTCATTGTGGAATACTTTGTTCATCATCCTTTGGTAAGTGGCACCTGCGTTTTTGAGCCCGAAAGACATTACATTATAATAATAATTACCAGTTTCGGCCATGAATGCTGTTTTCTTTTTATCGATTTCAGCCATTTTTATTTGATTATAACTGGAATACGCGTCCATAAATGATAGTAATTTAAACCTGGCGGAATTATCTACTAATTTATCTATGTTCGGTAAAGGATAAACATCTTTAGGGCAAGCCCTATTAAGATCGGTATAATCAACACACATACGCCACTTTCCATTAGATTTTTTGACAAGTACAACATTAGAAAGCCAGGTTGTGTACTGGGCTTCAGCAATGAAATTGGCCTCTAGGAGGTCTTTTACAGCTTTTTTGGCAACCTCCGCTTTTTCGGGAGACTGCTTCCTACGACGCTGAACTACAGAACTAGCCCTAGGATCTATGGTCAACTGGTGACAGGCGACCTCGGGGTCTATTCCGGGCATTTCAGCTGCACTCTAAGCAAATAGTTCAGCATTCTCCCTTAAGTAAGCTTTCAACTGCCTTTTCACCAAGTCGGGGAGATCAGCTCCAATTTTGACGCCCTTTGTTGTATCCTCGCCAAGGGGAACTAGTTCGAACTCTCCATCTAGGATGAGGCAATAGTTTTCCTTGATCAAAAGGTCGTCCTTCATCACCTTTTTTTCTTGCTTGCGCTCCTTCTTGGAAGTTCGAGCATCTAGTTCTAATGCATCCTCGGTACTGATTGAGTTTACGCCGGGCAGCTTTGTTTCTTCCTTCTTCTTCTTCGGCGTAACCACAGAGTTGAGGTTCTTGGACGCAGCTTCAAAGCATCGCCGAGCAGCTTCTATGTCCCCGTTGATTGTGGCGACATGTCCATCCTTAGTGTAATATTTGAGCTTCAGATGGATAGTCGAGGACACTGCAAACAGTTTAGCTAAAGTTGGTCACCCAATGATGCAGTTGTAGAGCGATGGACAGTCGACGACCAGGAACTTGACCTTCACAGATTTCATGGCCTTGTTTTCGCCGAAGGTGATGATCAGGTCCACGTATCCCCAAGGCTTTTTTGTCGATCCGTTGAACCCTTGAAGGTCGGATCCAACATAAGGGACCAAGTTTTCATCGGTAAGCTGCAGCACTTTGAAGAGTCCTGAGTACATAATGTCACATGAGCTTCCTTGATCGACGAGGATTCTTCTCACGTCGAAGTTGGTCATTTTCGCTCTGACGAGCAAAGGGATTTGAAAGTTTGGCGATCCCCCGGGAACTTCTTCCCTATAGAATGCCAAAGGAACAAAGCTTTGTTTTACCTCTGTTATTTTGATCTCCCCAATTGGGGATAATTTTTCTAACTCATCGAATTTCCTCTTGATGGATCTGATGGTAACGGGATTAAATCCTCCTCCGGAGATAACCAGGGCTCCGGGGAAATTTTCCCAACTCCCATCCAGGTGTGCAGCAAGGTAATCAAGAGCCTATTTTTCCTCGTTGTTTGGCAAAGGAAGGAAATCTTCAGGCCTTGATACGGCGAGGGCTACTCCACCAATGATTCTATTTTCCTCCTCGACGTTCTGTTCAGGGCTTGCTGGATCAACTGCCAACTGATTTTGTCGAGGAACATTGTTGGCAGTCCTTGGTTGTCTATCTACATACTGTCGTGCATATCCTTTCTGAATAACAATTTCAATGGCATCCTTCAGATGCACGCAGTCCTCAGTCACATGCCCGCCAAACTTGAACTTTTCCTTGTCCTCAAGGAATATCTTCATCCATCGGAAAACCTGGCACTATCATCAATAATCTTGGGTTGCCTCCCAATCAGCGCTCGTTTAACGTCAATAGCTTGACGGTCCGTGACCTATAGGTCACGCGCTTGTTTAACGTCCCGAGGCTTGACGTCCGACACCCTCATTAGGGAGGATATTTCCAGTCTGCTCCTTCCAAGTAAGCATCCATACCCATCTTGAATGCTTCCTCCGTAGCCGTCTTGTGCAAGCAAAAGACGGAATTCACACCGTCTGCGTCCAAAATCAGCGCATCATCATCCTTTTTCAATTCCTCCGCAAGCAATGTTCCCTCTAGATTTAGTGGTTCTCCTTCTTTGGAATCATCATCTAAGCCTTGAAGGAATATTTCAATTTCACGCTCCCATTCTTCCTCTTGTGCATCATTTACCACCTCCTCTAGCACATCCACCTTGAAGCATTCGGGTACTGGTCCCCCAAATGTTGTGGCTTCAAACACCTGAAAGCATATTTGTTCATCTTCTAAACGGAACATGAGCTCTCCTTTCTCAACGTCAATCAGAGTCCTTCCGGTAGCTAAGAATGGTCGTCCCAATAAGAGAGGAACTTCAGCGTCTTCTTCCATATCTAGAATCACAAAATCAGCCGGGAACACAAATTCAGCACATCTTACCAAGACATTTTGCAGAATTCCATATGGATGTGTGATCGATCGATCGGCAAGAGACAATTGCATCTTTGTTGGCTGGGCTACCGCACCTGGGATGCGCTTCATCATGGACAAGGGCATCAAATTGATGCTTGCACCCAAATCACATAAGGCTCTTCTAACATGCAAGTTCCCGATAGAGCATGGGATGGTGAAACTTCCTGGATCCTTCTTCTTTTGTGGAAGCTTCTTTTGAATTATTGCACTACACTCTTCGGTCATGTTAACCGTCTCATCATCCATAGGCTTCCGTTTCTTTGACAAAAGTTCTTTCATGAATTTGGCATAGACGGGCATCTGTTCTAGCGCTTCCGCAAAAGGAATGTTCATTTGGAGGCTGTGAAGCATCTTCATAAACTTTTTGAACTGTGTAGGATCCTCTTCCTTAGCCTTCTTTTTGCGCGGAAATGGTAACTTAGCATGGATTGACCTTTCTTTCTCCTTTTGAGCTTCTTGTACTGCCACACTCTTACCTTTCTTCTTGCTTACAACTTCCGGTGGAGGAACTTCTCTACTTCTCAGGTTGATAGCCATGCAACTTTCATTCCTCGGGTTATTTTTGGGGGTACCGTCGAAACCATTATTTTGAGCAGCCGAAAACTGTCTTGACAATTGACCAATCTGTGTTTCTAGATTCTTAATATAAGCCTCAGTATTCTTATTGCAATGTCTTGATTTGCTTGCATCTGAGTTTGAGTGGCTTTCAGCTGGTCCTGACTGATTCTCATAGCTTCGAACCCTCCTTGAGTGAACTTGATAAATTGGTTCAGCGTGTCTTCCAAAGGAGAAGAGTTCTTTTGTTGACTGTTTTGTGGGGGAGGAGTCTGTTGCTGAGATTGACTCGTGTTTCCACCCCAACCAAAATTTGGATGCTCTCTCCACCCCTTATTATATGTATTGGAGAAGGGGTTGTTGTTGGGGCTGCTCTTTCTGAAGTTTGCTAAATACTTAGCCTCCTCGGAACCTGCAGGGAAACATTCACCATTTGCATGATTTTGGTGACAGAAATCACAAGTGACCCCTTGAGCAGCATTAACCTGTACTTGAGAAACAGATTGGTTAGTA
Organism: Trifolium subterraneum; assembly: GCA_951799995.1. NCBI lineage: Eukaryota > Viridiplantae > Streptophyta > Magnoliopsida > Fabales > Fabaceae > Trifolium > Trifolium subterraneum. The sequence goes on from OX637467.1 coordinate 25,986,080, forward strand.
AATATTTTCAGAAGAGATTCAATGCTGTTACACATTTTACTTTGCCCAGCTAGGAGTGCAGTCCCTTTGTCTAGTTCCAACATTCCCGGTTTCTTTTTGGGACCCCGGTCATTCTGAACTCGATACTCATTTTGAGCCATATTCTCTATCAATTCCCTGGCTTGACTCTCCACTTTGTTTCTTAATGATCCACCAGCTGATGCGTCTAGAAGCATTCTCGTTTGAGGTCTTAAACCTTGAGTGAAGTGCTGCATCTGTGTGGTGTTATCAAGCCCATGATTTGGGCACTTCTTCAGACAGAGTTTGAATCTCTCCCATGCATCATACAAGGATTCAGCTTCCCCTTGTTCAAAAGATGTGATTTCGTTCCTCCTCTCTAGAAACTTGTGGATAGGAAAGTATCTTTCCTTGAATTTGATAGCTAGCTCATCCCATGTTGCAATGGTGTTGGGAGGTAAAGTGTCAATCCAATCTCTAGCTCTTCCTGTCAAAGATAGCTTGAAAAGCCTCAGCTTCTTATCGGACTCTGACACATTGGGTGGGTTCGTGTACCCACATGCCTCATCAAAGTGCTCAAGATGAAGATTTGGGCATTGTGATTCAGCCCCCAAGTACTGATTTTCCTTGAGAGCGTTGAGCACCGTGTTCTTGATATCGAAGAACACTGGGTTGACCGGCTGGAAACCAAGGTTAGCATTCCCTCCGTTATTTTGCCCGTAGTCACCCAATGTTCTCACTGGAGGTGGAGGCGGCGGTGGGTTTTCGTCACCCATCGTACGGATTTCGTCGTCCGAAGTGATTGGACTAGAAACCTCTGTGTCGCTTTGTTTCTCTGCGGTATTAGTTAGCCGAGCAGTTTCTCGGGCTAACTTTGCAGCTTTTCTGTTCTTCTTTGCTGTTTTCTCAATCTCAGGATCGTACAATAGTTTTCCCTGTGCGTTACCTCGCATGCACAAAAACAACAATACCTTTAGTAGCAACTGCAAATAAAAAGAATAAGCGAAAAAAAATAAATTATATTTTTTTTTATATATATATATTTTTTTTTAAATAATAACAAAATCTGCTACTAATAAAAATATAATCTAACAAAAAATAAAATAAAATAAAATATAATCTACTAAATAAACAAAATGTAACTAAGATCCTAAATTAACTCTAACAATATTTTTTTTTTCGAATTTAGAAAAAAGATATGAAGAGAAAAAATAAAAAGAAGAGAAAAAGATTTTTTTTTTTTTGGTGTAATACTAACAGAAAAAAAAATAAAAGAAAAATTAACTATCGTATGGTCCAATTGCCTTGTTGATTCAATAAACAATCCCCGGCAACGGCGCCATTTGATGAAGTATCAAAGTAAGTATGTAAATTATCGTATCCACAGGGATTGTTCCGAATCAAATTCGAGTAATTGGTATCATACGAAAGTAAACTTGCAATAAAATAAATTGGGGGGAGTTTTTAGGTTTCAGACTTAAGAAAATAAACAGCAATAAAATAGGGTTTTCTTTCAAGATGCGAAAGCGATTGGACCTTTTCGGTTCATCTAATTACTATTGTCTTGGTATTCCTTGCTTGTTAATAAACTACGAACTTAGTTTCATGATTCGATTAAATTAAATAACTATGTCCAATGTCTTGGTACATAATCCTCTAAATTGATTATCAATCCCTAATGTCTTAGGATGACCTATAATCAATTTAGGTTTTTGCCCTTTAATCCTTGAATTCTCAATTAACAAACCAATATGTCTAAAGTATAAGTTAATTGAACAATTATCCCTAGGTCAATCAATTTGTTTCTAATGTCTTAGTAAACAAACAATTATAATCATCATACAATTCGCGACTTTGTATAAAGCATTAAGAATAAGAGACAATAGAATGAATACTAACTTCGTAATTCGATTAACAAATCATAAGAAATACATGGTTCAAGACAATAATAATTAGAATCCCCTAGGATCCAATCAAAGAGTTTAGTTACTCATAATCAAAGCATAAACAATAAATAGAGTGAAAGAATTCATTACAAGAAGGAAAACTAGCTCTGGGACTTGATCTCAAAAGTTGCCTTTTTCGCCGTCAAATTCTGTACCCTGAAACTCTTGCTTGAGTCTCTTTATATAGAGATGCAGCTCCTGTTGATTTACTTCAGTTTTTCTTGGATCTTGATAGGAATTAGTTTTTTTAAACAAAATTTGTTTTAAAACTAAATATTTTCCAATCATATCTAACACACCGATTTGTTACCAAACTAATTCTTTTTTTTAAATCTTTTCTTGTGTTTTCAGCAGCCTTGTACTTGACATAACTTCCACTTATTATTGTGCAAAAATATAATAAAAACGTACTAAAAAACCTTGTAATTAGGTCTTGGAATAAGTAAAACTATAGTAATGACGTGGAGTCATCAGGAAGCGACAAAACTTCTTCTTGTACACGTTTAGTTTTGCGGGCAGCTGCTTTGGGAACCTGATTCCCGCACTTTTGAACTCAGCGTTCGATATCTTAGACAATATCCTATCCCGAGGAGCGTTCAAGGGAGTATGGTAGGTGAATTGACTTTTCAGTGGTTTAGCCTCTCTGACTTTTCCACCCGCCATTTTCTTCTCGTCTCCTCGGCGTTCTTCTCTCTGCGAGGAAGGTCCACCGACTTCGAAATTTGTTGGCCTCCTGACTTCGAAGGCTTTCTATTTTTCTTCCCATTTGATGTAGCGTTGGGCTAATTCGAAGAATTCGTCGAGGGAATCCATCTCGATGATTCCAACAGCCTCTTGGAATTTTGTTCCCTCGCGCAGTCCTTCATCGAGGAGATACAGCTTCATTTTGTCGATCGCATCGACCTCGACAGAGACTTTGTTGAATCTCTCGATATAGCTTCGAAGATATTCCTCGGGACCTTGGATTATTGCCTTCAGGTTGGCCACTGTCTTCGGATGCCGCCGAGAAGTGGTGAAATGTGCTGTGAACATACGGCATAACTCTTCCCATGAGTCGATTGAGCCTGGTGGTAAATTTCTCCACCAAGTTGATGCTCCTCGTATCAAGGAGAGTGGGAACAGCTTGCATTTGATTGATCCCCGCAGATTCCTGTAGTCGAGTGCAGTCTCGACGCTCTGAATATGTTCATCAGGGTCAGTTGTCCCATCATACTTGTCCAAATATGGGAGTTTTTCCAATTCTCGTGGGAGAGGAATGTCCATGATTCTTCGCGAGAGGGGTCCCCGGCATCTCTCATCTCCACTGCCCGAAGATTCCCTTCTTGGGGAATGGCGGGCATTACCTCCACGAGCAACTGCTTCACCGTTCCTCGGGGGTGATCGATTATTTCTGCGAGGAGGTGAACGGTTATTCCTCGGTGGGGGAGTGCAGTTGTTCCTTTGTGGAGGAGAGAGATTCTTCCTCCGAGGATTCTCCCTGGTTGGACTCAGCGGTCTATCAGCATTTCGCCGAGGTGCGGGTCTTGGGGACCTAGACCTTGATCGCGAGTGGTTGTTTTCAGGTGTTGGTGACCTGTGTCGACGAATACTTCGCAAAATCTTTGAGGCAGCGCGCGAATTCTCGACCGCTCGGATGCGGCGATTCTGCTCGCGTTTTAAGTCGTTCTGCCCACGCATGTTATCTGCTTGCTCGCGAAGGAGTTGTCCTTGTCTGTTGATGGTGTTGACCAGTGCGGCCATTACCACTTCCATTGGTGCTCCTTGTGGCACCTGTGGGACCACCAGTGGATCTTCCGGCGGGGGTACGTGGTGCGGCGGCGGTACATCAAGTGGAGTCACTTGTGCATGTGTTGTGCTACCTTCCGGCGTGACATATGTTTCTACGCCATCGGATTGGTGGTGTGGAGGATTTGGGGGATTGTTCTCTCCCATGAATTCCTGGTTTGCATCGGCCATTGGTCGAGAAATGGGATTTTTTGTATGAGTTTTGGTCTGATTCTGGGAAAAGACGGGGAAACTTTGAGTCCCCACAGACGGCGCCACTGATCTTACCTTGATCAGAGTTGACCAAACTGCGGTGGTGCACGGTGGTTCACTGGTCGTTCAGTCCAAGTATACCCGGAGGGGGGTTGTGTACCTGCAGGCACTCCGACGCTCAAGTCAGTTGAGGTGGAGTATAGGTTTTCAATATAGGAGATTACGTACCTTTGTGCAGTTGTGAGGTGCTCTATATATAGCCCCAGCGCTTGGCCAAGACCGTTGATGTGCAGTTAATGCCCATCAATGGCTGTCGAAAAACGGATGAGGAGCTGTGATGAGCAATAAATGTTCATCATTCCGATGTCGAGCGTTACGGAACGCAGGGAGACGTACACTGTCCAACGGTTAAGTGGACTTGGACATTGTGCTTTGGGCCTTGCTCGACGGCCCAAAAGGGAACATCCTCAACACGTTGGGCATTTAGGCCCAGTCCATAACACAAATGTACGCTAAAAAAGTCACATGTTTAGACACAAACTCTAAATTTCAGCTTCAAATTAAAATTCATGATAGAAACAAACATATTAAAATCAATCATATATTCCGATAATTGTATTGATAAGTTTGTCCTATCTTTTTGGGGTCCAACAAAATATGGTCTTAAATGAGAAAATGAAACTCCACACCACTATGTACTATAGTGCACACTACAAAGACATAACAAAGATGCGTAATTCTTGGAACTGAGTCCTCCAGGTGTTTTATAGAAAGAATTCAACGTGCACTGTTCTGTTTTATTTTGTGTGTGTAAGTTAAAAACACCGTACGGGAAACAAGGAGATTTCAATTCTCATGTTGTACCAAAGTGACACATGTGGTTTATATTAATTAATGTTATGAAGATTTGTAGATAGATCGTAGTGTGAATGTGGTTGTGCATTGAATCTAATGTATGAGTATATAAATTCATTTTTTCACAACCATATACTACTATATAACATAACATAAGTGTTACACTAGTCCAAGGTGGTTGTGTTGCTAAAAATAGAGGCACCATAATAATTGATATCTCTCATTGTGGTATGCATTATATAGGACATTAAAATATATTGTAATTGTACGTAATTGTAAATGTAATAATATATAAAATATAAATTTACTAGTTTATCCTTAAAAAGAAGGAGGTCATGGATTTTTTTTTATATATATTATTATCCTATAAAGTTATTTTTAGAATGTACCTTTTGACCAAATGATGAAGTTTCAAAAGGGGTATCTATTAATTTATTAATGTAATACAAAAACATATGATATGATGTTCATATTCGTCCTCATCCGATTCCGCCTAACTAATCAATGACCTAGTGTTTTTGTTGTTTAAAAAGTATAGGGTAAGCAAAAATAAAACATTTTGTTTCCAAAAAATAAAATATTTTGAAAACAATAATATATAGGACCATTACCTACGGGGTTCATGAGGGAGTATATGCATATACTTATGGTATATTGACAAAACAATAGATCAATTGCGCTTAAATGATTAATAAATTTTAAGGAAAAAAGGGCGTCGAGAGTAACAACCGTCTAATATTTTAGGATTATAGAAATAAATATATCTCTTTATTCAAAATTTCAAGACATTAAAAATACAACTCATTTCACTTACATATCTAACATTAATGAACTCATTCATTGTCATTGTGGCACTGAACACACACTTGAACCTATAACAATGTCCTCCTCCAATGTCTCCAACATCCTATATTTAATAAAATTGTAGTTTTAGACATTTTTCTGTTTTATGTTAACAACTTGGGTGTTATCTGTTCACAAATTCACTTTTTATAATTTTAGTGAAATTAAACTTGAGTTACTATTGATGTATTCTACTAACAATTTGAGTGAATTAATATTTTTTTAATAAAATAGTTTGTTATTATTAAAACAAACAGATTTCTCTTCTATTAATTGATTAGTCAATATTTTTGGGTACTTGTTACTAACAAAATCCATGTTTCGACGTCATTATGATATATACAACTTGAGTTGTTGTATGCTTCTCATCATTGAGCAAAACAATTGACCTTTTGTAGCCTCAATTAGTCAAAGAGACGTAAATGATCATATGGCTATAGGAATGTCAAAACCGCCTTTTATTTTTCAAAAGAACGTTAATATGTACTCTATAAACATATGTTAGCAACCCTAAAACAAAAAATATATAAACACATGTTAGCATGATCTTATTTTTAATCGCTAAATGGTAAGAGAATCGGGCAATTTAAGAAGATAATGATGGGTTCAATTTTTAACTTATTTATATGAAAAGAATTCAATTAAAAACAAAGAAATCCAGATAACATATCTTCAAAAGATTTTTTGATGCAAATTAATCACAACTTACCGGTAAGATGGGACGAATAACTCAACTGGTTAAACTAGTTTTTTTTTTTAATGACAAATATAATTATATATATATATATATATATATATAATAAAAAGAGATAAAGAATGCACCAAAGTGTCTACAAAATGGTACAAGAAGTACAAAGTCTTCAAAGAAAAAAAAAAATAATGAAAACAAAGATAGAAAACTCCTAAGATGCCCCCATATTAGCCTAAGAGTAACTGGTTAAACTAGTTGAACTAAGGATTAAAGAATTGGAAATTCAACATTTGAGTCATGACAAGAAAAAAACTAACATAACATTGTAAATAAGTAACAACTAAAAATTTGCCATTAAAAAATAATAATCATAACTTAATTACCAGCATTGAAAATTATGTATCTATGACATGATATTCCAAAAATTAACTTTCTATGGTCAACTATTTGGTGTATCTACCGAACCATGATTCTATGAATAAAAGTATTTTTTTTTGACTAAAGGGAAATTCATCGAAGAATATTCTCTAATCAAGTGTGATTAGCATTTAATATAAGCCAATTATTAGCTAAAGTCCCAGCATGTGCAAAATTGAAAAAATGAAATTATTAAATGTTATCCTTTGTAATCTTATTAAAATATTATAATCTTATTAGAATATTAAAATAAATATCAACAATAAATTGATGCAAGTAATAACAGTTTTTAACTTCTTAAACAAGTGATTAGAAGTTCAATGTTTACTTCTATATACTTGTTTTATAAATTTCTCATTCAATAAATATTAGCTACCACTAAATAACGGTAAAAATTTTGTCCTTATATATCATGATAATAATGGAAATTTTGGGAACTGATTTCCTAAATACCCCATAAGGCATTTTTTTTATTTAAGAAAAATCACTAAAATAGGAAAAGAGATAATTTTCAAAGTCAACAAGTTTTTCATTTGATCACATTTACTATCTTATGATAAATGATAAATCACACACATGTCATTGTATAGATAAGTACAAGGTTTCAAATTTGATTGAAAGAAGAATTTGACTTTAGTACGTTAAAGTTTAATTTGGGTTCATAACTCGGACAAAAAAAACAATGACCTTGAGACACGTATAAAGCTAGCTTACTCAAAACCGTTATTCTCTGACCAAAAAAGCACGGTGCTTAATCGCTTATGGTTCCCACCGTTGATAGAAAATATGAGTAAGTTACAAAAAACTTTTGTGAATGAATTACTAAGGTGGAAAAGACTAATTGGAACACAACCTTTTCAAGCAAGTTACTATATTATGTCCCACTAGCTGACCCAAATATTTTAGTTAATTTTTTAATATTCTTTGTTGAAATTTTATTTATCCACATGTTTTAAAACTTTTTTAACTATTAATTTGACTAAAAATATATAGTAATGTGTACTACGACAAAGGAAAAGAATCTTTAAGAATATGTGCAAAAATAAAATTCCTTGAAGTTTGATACATTGTCACACATTTTTGGAATGGAATAAACAAAGGAATTTGCATGGAATTAAGGAATGAAGGTTTTGTTTATGGCTATAATGAAAGGTAGGATTTATTTATGGTAAAGGAAGCTACCACGTAATAATAGCTTAAAAGTAAAAGTTGAGGTCACTTTTGAACTTTAATGTGGTACACAATATTGTAACTATATTTTGTGTCCACATTTTGGATGAGAACTAAGGTGTTTACATATTGTGAATAGCCAACAATATACTACTGTATTATATTTATCATAGCCACAACCGTAAAAAAGGAAGAAAAAAAAAAAAAAAGAGGTTTTCCTTTGTCTGCGCAGTCACTGCTCACAAAGCACTTTAACTTAGCCCCACTTATTTTATTCTCTCTAAAATCATATATTCTATAGTTCCAATTCTATCCCTTAAGTTGAGTTAAAAAAAAATTAAAATTCTAACACCCCAAATTAATATGGTTTTAGTTTTGTGGGTTGTTTCGGTAAAAAATGGCAGATAGCTGATAAGTTAGTTTAGAGCGGATGGGCTTGTAGCGGATATATAACTTATAGCTTTTAACTTATAGCGAATAAGCTAGGTGATTGAATTTGTAGTGTTTGGTAAAATTAGCAACTGAACTAACTTATAAGTATGAAATGATATAAAAATGATATGTTTAATTAATATTTAATTTTTTCAAGTAAGACAATAGGGGTAAAATTGGAAGAAAAAATGACAAGCTATAAGTTATAATCTCATAAGCTACTTGAAATAACATTTGAAAAATAAACTATAAACTAATACAATAAGCTAAACCTTTTTCAAAAACTGTTCTATTACCAAACAGAATTTTTAGTTTATAAAGAGTAAATTTGTGCTTCCCAAACATATATTGATTTTTCCAATTTATTTAAGTTGTGTTTTGCTTTTTGTGTGTGACTTATCTATTATTTATGATAAGTTACGTTATGTACCGAAAAAAAAAATCTATATAAGGTTCGATGTATTATGGAATATGGAATACAATTAAATCATCACCTAACGGTATTAGTTATAAGTTCTACCTAATCTAAGGCCTAAATTTTTTTGGAAAGATCTAAGGCCTAAATTTGGAGTTTGAGTTTCACCCATTTTTTAGTACTAGTAGATGTTACTACTAACTAAGATGCTAAATATAGCCACACATAAAAGTACTAATATGTACTAGTATAAGTTTTGATTAAATTTTATAATACATTGAATTTGTGATTCTTAATGAATTATTCTGATATTTTAAATTAGTTGTCAAAGTTAATTGAACTTTTTTTTTTAAGCTAAAGTGTCATTTTCATCTTCAGAATCTGTTGAGGCTTGTGGTTGTTGATGTGATGCTGGATCATCCTTTCTCTTCTCTTCCACTCATATCTTGTGTTTTCTTTCTTTCCATTTTAAGATAAACACATATTTTCTTCAATTTTATAATGTTTGAGAAACAACACAATCCTAATAATTATCAGTTGAATTTTGGCTCAGTTGGATGTTTACTAATGAGAAAATAACCCAAGTCACACACATAGAAGAGTATTAATGCGCGAATATAATTACCGTCATCTATTATAACTTATGCCAATTTTGTAAGGATGAATAATGTTTAATATAAAAGTTTAATTTAGTATCAGAGTCTATCAATGGTGAGATATTGTATTGGAAAAAAGGAGATAAATTTTCACATATAATACATAATGTTCTAAATGAGTGCTACATTGTAAATGTTTTTCAATTGTGCGATGTATATGTGTGATCAACACCCCATTCTCGAGCTCACTATTTGAATTAGAATAAGTTCATTTAACATGATATTAAAAAAAAAATTGTACATAGAAATTGGACCTAGAAGTATGCTACACGTGAATGGACAACTATTCTCTCCCTTTAAGGAGGGAAAGTTACGCCTTATTCTTTTTATACCTCTCATCTCTCATTTTCTCTTTCGTCTTTTTCTTCACATTTCTCCGCATTATTTCAAATTCTCTATCCTTTTTGCATAAAGTTAAATAATTCAAATCTGAGTGAAGATGACAATTTAAGCCATTAAACACACACAAACTACTTGTAATTCTTAATCTCCTTCTGCTCAACAACTTCCTCTTTATTTTATTTTTCTCTTTGTTATCTCTCACGTCTTAATTCTTTTTATTCCTATTGATTGATAACATAAATAAATGACCATACAAGTTAACAAAACAATATATAAAATACTATCAATAAGGTGTGTGACCCATAATCATGAGGACACGGTATTTTATAAGACCTCAATCATTTGGCTACTTGACCCTATAATATGAATTCATATTGAAATTCAACCTTTAATAAAGACGTCATGTTTAGAATAAATGTCTTAATATAAGATAAGAGATTGGTTCAAAATTTCAAAGAGCTTAAAACGTTGACAAAACTTTGAAACCTTGACTAAGTCGTTATTTAGACAGTGATGTTGTGTTTATATATGTTAGGCAAAACAAAGACCAAATGAATTGGACTTAATTTTTTGTTGTTGAATCAGTCAAAATCAAAACCATAAACTACTCAAAATGTCTTGGTTGGGGCCATTACTTAAACCACATATACTCATTCCATTCAAGGAATCTTTTCTACTTTCTATGTCATATTTAGATGTTGGGCTTCAATTACTATCTCATGACTCCTACAACTATCCTACAAGTACAACTGTCTCGCACGCCTTACACTTTTTCCGTTTTACCCTTTTACTATTTAAGTAGCGGATGTTATAAAATTGAGAATTTTAAAAAAATATTGTTCGCCACTTAAGTAGCGAGTAACATACGTTATAAAGGTAGAGTGTTTTTGGGTGTCTGCTACTTAAGTAGTAGAAAAATATATTTTAGTAAATTCATAAGGCGTGCGAGAGAATGGGTAGGGTGTCAAAAGTAAGTGTCGTATCTCATCTATCTATCTTTATTTATTTTTTTCCTTTAACAAGTGATGTATATATCATGCTTAGGCATGGAATGAATCTTGGTCAAAATTCAAGTTATATAGTACCTTTTGCTCCCTTGTCCTTTATATTGTGTCCCCTAAAGCTTACTTCTTAAGTCACATACCTCGAACTTATAAGACATTTTAATTATGCATGTTTCTACACTACTAAGCTAATTAATCTAAGACCTTTTTCATTTACCTAACATAAGGCCGCAAAGTTTGAGAACATATATATGAGCCGCAAATTAAAAGATAATTGGGTCGCAAGGAAAATTATACATTTTGAAAAATTAAGGGAAAGGGGGGATTATACTTTGAATGCAAGAAAGATATTCTGGTTGGCATGAATTTTTTGGTTACTACTTGTTAGAAAAAGAAAACTTGTCAACATGAACTTTTTCATTATTAAATCATCAATTATTCGAGTATGTTTTCAAAGACTAAATCATGTTAGTGTACAAAACTACAAATTAAGGTGGAGTTTCAACAAACAAATGTTAACGTACACACTAAAATAAATGCTGTGTTTAGCACGAGTAAAACCACAACTAAACATGTCATAAAAAAAAAGAAGATAAAATTAATACTAATTGTGGTGAAATATTTCTACCAAGCTAATTAAATTAAAAAAAAAAAATTAATGACAAATTGTTAGTATATTACATTTAGTATGTTAGTTTTTCACCTTGCCAAGATTTGAGCCTTGGACCCTCCAACTCCTTTAATCCCTTAGCACAACTAGTACAACCAATTGTGATACCCCTCCCACCCCGCTAATTAAATTCAATGGAGTGGGTCATTTATAGTGTGTGAGTTTAGCCACAACTATTTTTAAATAAATTGTCACGGACTCATGGCTACATAAACAATGATTTTAGAGATTTTCTTTTACTACTCTACCAATTTTCTCGAGCGCCCTACAAAATTATCAAAATACCCTTGTCAGCTACTTAAGTAGCAGATGTTATAAAAATGAAAAATTTGATAAAAAACACCCTACTGATATGAAATTTTAAAGATTTTACATGTCTGCTACTTAAGTAGTAGAAGGATACCGCAAGTGGACGGTGGGATTGGTTCCCTCGGATTAGTCGGTCGTTGGGCCCGATACCGAATTTTAAAAAAAAAAAGTATTAGAACGATAAAATTGGAAATTTGTAGAGTGCGTGAGAAAAGTGGTAAGGTGGCAAAGGAAAATTGGATGATTTTATGGTATGGGGTATTGACCCAACAACAATCTAGTAGTGAAAAGCCCATCAGCATATTATCCAAAGAATTGTTTACTTGGTACCCCACATAGACAAAATACCCCCCATATTTTTTCCAAATTCCCACTACTCTGAAATTTGTGAACACAACATTTCTCTCACAATTTCCATTTTTTTCTCTCTAACACAGTTAAAGTTTCGGACCAGTAAGTTCATTTTTGTACCAGTAACAAAGTCTCTCAAACTCTTTTGTACCAGTTGTAAGAGCATCCACATCTGTTGAAAAACTACCGTATTTTCAATTTTTAAAAGTTGACAACATTTATGTATTGGTTTCTTTAACTTGTGTCTCAAGTATATTTGTTAGCATTTTTCTAAATAGATTTGTATTCAAAGTGTTTGAGTATTAAATAGAGCTGAAACTACTCAAAGCAATTTAAATAGAGCAAAGGGAATGAGAGTACTTTTATGAAAGAAGACGAAAACAAAACAAAACACAATAAAAATTGAATTAAGTTGAAAGATCATAAACATTGAAATGAATAGTAGAGGCTAACATAGAAACAGGAGTCAATACCCGAACCACACCACCCTTATTAACTAGTGAGGCCATCCTCAACGGCCTTACTAGAAAATCAAAGGTATTATCTGGTGCGCTCTTGACTCCCTCAGTCCCTCTACCCTCCTCACATACATCAAATACCATTTCTCAATGCTACCACACTCTCACTCCCATACAAAACACACATCAATTAGTTCTAAACAAATTCAATTTTCTAATACACCCCCCCAATACTTAACTCCCACTCAAAATCCATCTTTATTTAAAAACACTCATGCCCTTGCTCCTTCCCTAACTACTACTATACTCAATTAACTACAATTCATGTTCTCATGCTTAGAAAAAATTTAAATTAGCAATGGAAATTTGAGACGAAAATAATAAAATCAGTCTCTAATTCACTTGTCACTAGACTACGTGACAAAGAGAGATTTCATATTTCCTCGTCAATAATTTCCGTTGCTAATTCAACTTTTTCGTACAAATATTCTCTACAAATCCATAATCCAAAAGGGGGAAGGAGCAATTGTAATAACTTGGACAAGGTGTTAACAACTTAACACTACTTGGGAGGTGCACTAGTGGTTGGTTCATTGCAAGACCCAACAAAGCAATTGTTGTTAGTGGTGCTACATAAAGCACTTTCAATTTGATGCAGGGTATTGCAGAGGTGATTATTGATTGCTGTGACACTTGAAAGGTTAAGTTTTGCAGAAGGAATTGTGCTTGCTAGAACTTGCATTCCCATAATAAGAAGACAACCTGAGTTAGCAGCAGCAGCAGCACTAGAAGTTGATGATGGTGTTCCTGTCACACCTTGTTCAGATGATGTCTCGGAGTTTGATGAAACCATTGGTACTATCATGAATCCTTGTGGAAGAAGTGAAATGCATGAAGGGTCTTCACCACTCATAGCTAGCTGGATCGAATCAACATCGATTGTCGTGTAGACTACTAAGCTTCCAGATTGATCTGTGCAAGTCTCTTGCAGCATTAGCTCTACATTTTGAGATGAGTTACTTGCAACCTGCATGTGTAAGAAAATCATTAAGTTTTTTAATTAAAGATATAGTTAGTTAGTTAGTTAGTTACTTAGTTATAGTTTGTTATTAGTTGGTTACTAACTTACTTGTTATATAAGCGATGTAACCCTTCGATGCAACAAATTCAATTTACTCACCTTGCTATGTATAATTACTTACTAACTATATCTCTAATACACCTCGAATCGAAACTTACATTTATGCGAAGAAGGGAAATGCAGTTTCCTGGATGTGAACCATTTGCAATATGAGCCACTTCATTTAATGAGTTCCCATTAGAAAGTGCATCCATCTGGAAAATTAAAAAAAAAAATTAGTTAAGCAACTTATAATTATAGAGTTTTTAAAATATGTTAGCGAGCGCAATTTTGTCCGCGACATCAAGATATTGAGCTCGCACAAGCTGCATTTGACTGTGATTCTCTACAATTTTAAGGATCGTGTGGTTATGGATATTTTGTGGTACATACCTGAGATCTATGGCGTTCATCGCGGAGGAGATCAAAGACTTTGGTATGAGAATAAGGAAGCCAAGTGGTTGAAACCGCAGCGAGAATCACACCATTAGGTTGACCAGGCTCAGTGATTTTCCTAGTTGTGATTCTAACAGTATCTTCTGGTGAATCTGATATAGCAGTCCATGATTGGCCACCACAAGTTGTCATATTAAGACTAAAAGTTTTTATCATCCTATTGGCTAGTTTCATCAAGTTCTTCCGCGCTTCCGGAGAAGGTATCACTGCAATCCAAAATAAAATGTCAAATATAATATCCACTTCTACGCCGGATTTTATACTTAAAGAAGCAAATTAAACCTCCAAGATCTGATATGTTTCTAGCCATGAGACTAGCAACCCTTTCACATTGTCTTTGCAAAACTCCTAACCAACGTTGTGCACCAAATGCCATTCCACTATACACATAGTTGCTAAGTATTTGATGAACTGGTTTTTCGACAACTTTTGCATGCTCAACCCAAGTTACCTGCATTACATTATTTAAAATTAATATCTAAGATTAATTAAAGTAACAATGTATTAAAAATAGGACTAATTTTGTACCCTTGAATAGCCATTTGGCATATCTTGAATGACACAGCCAGAAGATCTTCTGCAGTATTTGGGATAAGAATTGTGAAAATTTTGTTGGAAGCTGTCAACAGGAAAATCTACAATGGCCCATGTTCCTTCCTCGGCATTTTGCTGACAATATCGAAGAAAATGAGTCTCTCTAGTTGACACTAATGGAGAAAGAACTTGGAATTCTGCATGCATCTGTTTAAAGAAATATGCAATATATTAATGTCCATTCAATATTCACTTCAAAACCAAAATAATATGAAAAAAACATCGCAAAGACAAGGAGACTGATATAAAACACTAAAACACACGAACACCAGACACAACGCAGACACTGAGACACGTCACATAATAATCTGAGAAAATGCAAGTGATTATATGTAACCACATGTGTCAGACACTCAAACATGTCTTTAATTTGAAGAGTCGGCATTATATATAGCAAGTACCAAACGAAAGCAGAAAGCGGTTAATTTCAAAAGAAGCAAGCTTATGAGCACAACAATTTCTCAAAAAATAAGCGAAACTCTAAACTGCAGTGATATTTGAAGCAGTAATTTGACACCTACCAGCTGAAGAGTTCCACTTGCATGACCAGAAGCACCAGAAGCTATAATTTGAACAGTTCTTGCTCTAGCAACAATTGTTGGAAACAATTCCATCCATTTTTGCTACAATTCACAAAATTCATAAGAAACAAATGCAAAATACTAAAACAATGCTGAAAAATTCAACAAAAAGAAGAAAACAAACTTACAGCATCAAGAAAAGCATCAACAAGAGTAACACTATTCATAATAACAACAGCAGAATCACGTGTAGCTTCTGTCCTCATTTCACTTCTCTGCTTAAGATTCAAAGGCCATGAAAAAAGTCTAACATGTTCATCAAAATTAAGAACTTCCCTTTCATTTTCACCGTTTCGAATCCAAAGCGGTTCATTCATTTGACACATCTTAATAAGTTCAGCCATAGAAGAAGCTGCAAGTTCCATTGCAAGTGATTTTTCATCTTCTAATAATAAGAGACCACCCTCTTGAAAATGTGAAGAGTCAGGTGGTAACATAGGAACAGGAATCATTTCTGTGCATGGTGTTATGATTTGATCAGAAAAGTGTCTTGTTGGGTATATGTTCATGTCTAAGTCCAATGATGGTTGCATAAGAGATGAAGGTGGTGCCATTGTTTGGATTTGGCGACCAGTGTATCTTGATGTCATACAACATACACGTTCTAGCTGCAAAATAATCACTTTCTTAGAATCAATTCATTGTTGATTAACTAAAAAATGTTGAAATAACGACAAAATTTTGAAACGGAAAAACTGATTTTGTACTGTTTTATCGTTTCTAAAACTCTTTTTAGTAGTAATGGTATTAATATTTTTTTTCCATTTGGGATGATAAATTTATTTTGAAGGCTCAAGTAAGTGATATAAATTGTTGATGAAAAATTTAGAAACTCAGGGGAGGGACAGGGGTTGCTAGGTCAGAAAAGCGAGAACTATAAATTCTCCCCAAGTAGGATTTGAACCTACGACCAGTCAGTTAACAGCCGACCTAGTAAACATTCAATTTAGTTCTTCAAGTATCAACCTCTAGTTTTCAAAATACATTAATATAATATAGTAAGTAATCTTAAGTAAAGTAAAGAATGTGAAAATTCGCCATTCAAAAAAAAAAAAAATGAAAATTCATGTCGCTTCGCAAGAAAATTTATAAAGTTTGGACAAAATCTCTATTTTAAACAAAAATGTATTAGTTTTGTCATAAACTAACTCCTAAAAACTTAAATTTGTCCTAAACTAACCCTTAAAATACTAATTTTTTTACTAGAGCTTGGGCAAGTGCCCGGCTGGCCGAACCGTAGATCCGTCCATGCATAAACTTTACTGTTAACATGCAATTGACTAATCAGATGAAAAGTTATATATTCAATCAAAACTGTGAGAGTTAATGAATTGACTCAAAAGTTGTTTTTATGAATTTTTCCTATTATACTCGACTATTTATTAATCTATCTTGTTTCAATTCATTAATTTATCTTGCTACGGTTAATAAAAAATAATTTTATAAAATACTAATAATTCATAATTTCTCTTTCACATACAAAATTAATTACTCTATTCTTTAATTTGTATAAAATAGTCATAATGACTTATAAGTTGGCCCGGATATAGTATTAATTTATTTACTTTAATTATTTTTTTTGAACAACTTATTTACTTTAATTAATGACTAACTAACTGGAAAGTGATAGTAGATTTGCTACTATTTTTTTATTATAAATAAAATAGTTGATTTATTTCTTTTTGTTTTTACCACCAATTTAATCTGGTTCGGGCGTCGCTAATCACCACTGAACCAACTAACGATTGGTTAAAATAAAATAGTTGATTTGTTATATTAGACTACTAGTAGTACTTACATATGCACTTAATAGATGAGTTTTAATTAAAATGACTTGCATTAATTAAAATCACTTCATTTATTTTTCAGAATCTTTTTTTTCTTTTATAATATTTTTCAGAATCTTAAAATACATAGAAGTATCACATGATATATGTCCAGTATAATTTTCAATATTAACAAAATATAAATACCTCATCTCTTAACCGGGCATTTTCAAGTCGAAGTTGATGATCATCCAAGCCCAAATCAGGGCCCATTATGCATTGTCCACCACAATTAGGACACATAATATTACGCAACGCCGCTTGTAGCCGATAGTTCTCATTCTTTAAATTCTCATTCTCCGCTCTAAGTATCACATTATCCGAACGATCTTGTTGTGCCTATGATAAACAAATAAATAAATAATAATAATAATAATATTTCCCAATAAATTTATAAATAATATTTCCCAATATTTATTATCAATATTTAATCAACTGTATAGTACTAGTACGTTACTATTCTAGGAATAACAATAAATAAATGGTTTTGAAAAATTAATGAAGAAATGAAAACTCCTTTGAATTGTAATGTAACCCTAGTAATGATGAAATATAGCAATAAATATGAGTAACGTTTGGAGACCACATGTGACAGGTAACGTTAAATGCGTTACATTAATGGAATACAGACTGTATATGATGGACAACACCAATAATCACCATAACTCAACCAAAGCAAAACTCTTTTTTCTTATCACTTCCCTATTACTACATGTTTCTTCATTCATAGCTCAAGAAATTTTTTTAATGCAAAAAACCAAAAGAAAAATAAAACGCGTTTTCTTTGGGAAACGTGCTTCATTTAATTTAATAGGTCTAATAAATAAAGATCTTGCATAGTTTAGGGTTTTTTTTACAAGAAGAAGGAAAAGAAGAATAAACATCTTAATGGAAAGTTGTTGAAAAGCTTTTTAGTAATTAAAGTTTAATTATTCTTGATAATGTGTACCTTCATCTGAGTTCGACGATTCTGAAACCAGAATTTAACTTGCCGTGGTTTTAATCCCAAATCATGACTTAGTTTCAGTCTTTGTTTATCATCTGGGTGTGGACATTCCTTAAATAATCTGCACATTATTTTACACATACAAAAAATTAACCTTAAACTTTTATCTAGGGTTTAAAAAAGAAAAACATATGCAACACTTAATATTTTTTGCTCTCTTATGTTTTTTAAATATAAGCAAAAATCAGAACGTATTTTATTCAAATTTAAGGTAAATACGTTTTGACTTTTTCATTTAAGAGTATGTCTCCGCAACTACAATACGACCAATGTCAACCATGTTAACTAAAAGGCCGCGACTACAATTTAAAATCATGGAAGGTTGCGTGTGGACTAAAATAATAGAGATAAAGAGAGATCTAGGAAAAGAAATATATAGCGAAAGAGAGAGTTTGTGATTATACGCTTCCATTTCTTGGATCTGGCGAGCAGTGTGACGATGATAACGTTTCTTCTTCGTAGTTTCTTGTTCATTATTAATCTCTTGTTCATTCCCTGACTTATCTTCAACTTGTTCGCTACCGGAGCCACTTTGATCCATTATCTCTTCTTTCCCTCTCAACATTCCATCTTCTTCTTTCTGCTCAAAAACATCCACACAAAAAATGAACAAAAAAATTACAATGAGAAAAAAAAGTAATGAAAAGAGTTATATTTTTTAATGACAAATATATTATTATACATAAACATTAAAACGAAAAAAGTACTAGAAAGTTCAGAAAAACAAAGAGTTGCAGAAGAAGGAAAAATATTATTACCATGGAAGAAGAAAAAGGTTGAAAAGGCATGGTTGACATGAAGTTGAAGTTAGGGTTATGGATGGGAGAAGAAAAAAGAGAATCTGAGTTTACTACTACATTTCCTCCTCCCATTGTTGACATAACTTGACAATCACCATACATTTTTTCTTAACCACACTGCACACACTTTTAACTTTTTTACTTCAGTTGAACCAAACAACCTGATGTCAACATAAAATAAAACATTCTTATTTAACAAGTATATTATAGTAAAACAATGATTCTGAACCAAAATCTAAGACAGTATCAAAGATGTAGAATCTTTCAGAAGTTTTTTAACGTGTAAGAAAAAAACAAAGGCAAAGTAGGGAAAAAAAGGTGAATAGGTTTAAAGTTTTGGAGAGTTTACCAGAAGGACCATGAGGAGGTTTCTGAAACTGGTTTTGAAAATGAAGTGAATGGTTTTGATAGGTTTTTGAAGATCTTTGTTCACACACACACACTATACTACAGTGAGACAATGTGGTGAGAGGGTCCCTTTTTTCTTGTGCTTGTTTAATTCATTATTATCTTATCCTATAGACTAGATTGTTACTATAGCTTATGTTACTGATCATAGTAATTAAATGGTGTTATTATCATTCATTTTCTTACGGTAATAATCCCTATGAACATTTCATTATTTTCACACGTGTTAAGTTATTATAAATAAAAAATTAAGTGAGTGTAAAACAAAAATTAAGTGAAGATATTTTACTACTTTTAGTCAATATTATAAAAAAAAGTGTTTAACTTCAATCATAAATCATTTATCTAGTATTGTTATAATATTTTTATCAAATACTCCAATGTAGTTTAGTGAGTAAAAATTCATCCGTTGAAATAAATAAATAAAACAATTTGAGTTCGAAACACTGATTTTCTAATACGTAGTTAGTATCTATCAAGTGAGCTATGAATTGTTATAATTTATTTATATTTATAATGTATTAAAATTAAATTAAAAAAAATAATAATAACAATTTGAGTGTGATTTTTATGATAACAAAAAATTGATAAAATTATTATTATTATTATGATTATGTTTGTACTACCTAATACATACGGTAAATAACTAATCGTTAGTTGATTTAGTGGTAATTGACATTGAACTTGATAGGGAAAACCACGGTTCAATTCTCCGCAACTGCGATCGAAAATGGCTGAAACTGCTACCTCCGAAACAGATTAAACTAATGGTGAAAATAAAATAAAAAATACAGTAAATAAAAAAAGAAAGAGTAACACTCGATGCACTGTAATAAAATAGAGTAAAGGAGTAGTACCGTAATAAATAGATGAATTTAATAATTTACTGTTGGCGGTAAATGTAGGTAGACAGAAAACTGATGCATCAGCAGCGCCACTTACTTCGTCGGCTGTTTCGTTCCACTTGGCGCTTTCTGAATGGTCTTTCTATGCGTTGCGTTAGCGTTTCCCACACACACTCCTTTCCTTTCCTTTGCTTACTTTGCTATCAGAAGTCAAACCTTTTTATTTCTCTCAACTACTCAACCTCACGCTTTTCTTTGGTGAGTGAGTTAGATTCTCTCTACTCTTTGGCTCTGTTTGGTAAAAATAGCTTATAGCTGATAAGTTAGCTTATAGCTTATAGCTTATAGCTGATAGCTTATAGCTGATAAGCTAATTGAAGTGTTTGGTAAAATTAGTGGTTCAATAGCTTATAGATGTAAAATGACATAAAAGGACATTATTAATTAATAATAAAATCGGGTTTTAGTTAAAATAATAAGGTTAAAATTGGAAGAAAAAACAAAAAGCTATAAGCTATAAGCTAATTGAAATAGCGTTTGAAAATAAGCTATAAGCTAGTCAAAATAAGCTATAAGCTCGTAACGAAAAGACCGTTACCAAACAGAGCTTTTAGCTTATAAGCTAAAAGCTATAAGCTATAAGCTCGTTTTGGAGCCTTACCAAACAGAGCCTTTGTTCATTCTAGTTAAGGAATAAAAATGATACATTTTATATTAAAATTAGTAGTTTTGCAACTGTTAATGATAATTAATTTTCGTAAAAAAATCTATAAAGTATATAAGGCCGATCCCCTTCCAATCACATTTTTCCGTACGCATGAGCTAAAAGTTGAATCCCTAACCATTACTTAGAATGAAAATTAAGTATGCATTGATGAAGTATTTGACATGTATTTTAGTTTGTCTTTTATTTGTCTTGTTATACTACTACGGTTTAAAATATAAACAAATTTTATCAAACAAAATGGATACTATTAGATCTAAATTTTATATCAAATAAATTAACTTTATTTTAACCAATTTTTATGTATATTTAATGACCAACTTTTACTTATATTTAAAATCAAAGTAATTAAAGTAACTAGCACTTTAATATTTGATCGAGGATAAATAAGAAAGGTTCAATGTTTGATATTATTTAGTTTTTATATATTGCAAAGTGTGTGTTGTTACTACTTACTAGTATGTTTGATGGAGCAATATTGAACATTGGAGTAGATTGCATGTCAGTTCGACGTGTTGTGCGTTCTTGTGTGTGAAATGAGTCGTGCTATATAGCGTCACTCTTTAATTTAATATGTGTTTGTTTTTAGAATTGTTGAAGTTCTATTATGCGCTCTTAAAAAATATTTTTTGTCGGTCTCTTTAATAATGATGAATAATTTTTAATCAATGTAGTAATTACAACTATATATAAAAAAAAGGAAGGCGGACTGGCTCGCCCACCCGCCAATAAACAGGACGGGTTTGAGGCCATACATATAAGTTGTTCGCCCCACCCCGCCCCGCTTTTGGGCGGACTTAAACGGGGCAGGCCGACCCACTTTGCCACCCCTAGCGGTGGCTACGCTCTATCGGCCCTTGCCCTTCTTCTATTACTATGGGTCATACTCAACACAACTAATATGCAATTTATATCAAATGCTAGAAAATACAATGTTTACCTCTGATCGAATTGATTTAAATTGTGATATTAAAAAAAAAATATTTATCATTTTTTTTTTATCTACAAACGAAGTGACAAACACTTTGTAAAACCTTACATACATGTACACAAATGTACGAATGTTGAGATCATAAGTCTAAATTCAGATAAATGTGTCCAACATGACAATTTCGACATTATTAGTAGTTCAGGAAGACTTTATGGGTCATATTCCCTTTTTTATCTTAGACGGAGTGATATACACTACTTAAATACACAGGCACAATTATGCAATCTCGAATAAAAATGTTTGATTTTTTTTTATAAGCAAAATATTTTTATAAAGGAGTACAACGAGTACTCAATCCCTTACAATACAAAACATAATATTAAATACCTTCAAAACATACATGAGGATCAATACACCAATTTGAAAAAAACAAAGAAACATGGCAACCTGAGCGACCACTGAACCAAAGTCAGAAAATAGTTTTGATGTTTTTCAATAAGGAAGCGACATTTGAAATACCCGTTGAAGACTACATTATTTCTAAGCTTTCAAATACGCTATGTAGTTGCTAACGAAATTATGTGACAAACACAATTTAATAATATCGACATTTGTTAATTTGGCAGAAATTTGGACCATATTTCCTTATTTCTTTCTATTGTTTCTTTTCATACACCCAAAGGATTAGTCAATTCTGTCGGAGAATGTACAACACGCGCTCACATGACAGTGGGTATCTTTTGTAGGAAATTTTCTCCACGGAAGACAGAGCAAACGAAATAAATATTGACTTACAATAGAATAGAAGCGTTGAAGGGAAAGAAATCAGAAGTCATGAGTAGAAGTAGGGTCAACTAGATCACAACCGTTAATTTCTAATAATGGACCCCAACAAATAATCTAACGATCCACATTGCATCAGAGACTTGCATGGTGGTGGAAATAGTGATGGGGCCACAAGAAGTATAGAGTGACTTGTATTTATTGATTTTTGACACTGAAACCGGTGAGATCCAAGGGTTTCAATTTCATGCGGGGACCACACATACTATTAGAAATTTGGAATTAAATTTTGTATAGATACTAGACATATGGATTTATTGCTTTGGAAAATTAATTATGAAATAATGTAAGAGGTTTTAAATTTTATAATAGTATGATAGTGATGAAAGGGTATAGCCAAAGTTTGAGGTTTATGGTTGGGTCAAATATGTAACATGTGTTGCTTTCAAAAGGATTTTTTAGTTTAAAACAGGGACTTTATAGTATATATGTGGTTGAAGATGGGGTAGATAGATACTAGTAGCAAATAGGGGCACATTGTGATTAAGTAGAAATTGTCTAGTGGTTAGAGATATTAATTAAGAGTTGTTTGTTAGGGGTAATGTTTGTGTTTGGGGGATAATTCTAAAGGGAGAGTGATATTGTACCATAATTGGAATTAGAATGAGTGAATAGACGGTGGCGGAGCTAGGAGTGGCCATGGCCTAAAAAATTGAAAATTACGATAGTATTACAAGTATATATTATATATATAAAGTTGCGCATAATATAACTTATTTGAATGGATAGTCGAGTTGGTAGTATGGCACTACTAGTGTGGAGAGGTTGTGGTTTCAACACCCTGCAACTCCTGGTATTTGCATCTGTTTTGTTGTTTTAAAAAATGAATTTCAACATTACAAATACATCTTCTTTGTACTTTTTTAAATGATAATTTTTTTTTTTCAAAGAATACTCATTTCCTATTTCTTTTTTGTGTGAAAGAAAAAAAAATTCAAAGAATACTCATTTCCTATTAATTTAAGGACCAAACTTATGTACAATTTCATAAGTACAGTTCTTACTGTACTAGATACATGGAGATAATTATTTTAATTTAAAAGCAATTTTCTTTTATTTTCTTAAATTAAAATAAAATGAAAAACTACATTTTTGTGAGAGGAACAACAAAAAATACATCTAAGGAAATGCATATAAGTTTTATCCTTAATTTAAATAGCTAATGTAAAGTCATTCAAAAAAAAATACCTAATGTAAAGATAAATTTTAAAGTTCTTTTTTGTGAATAAAACACAACTTTTTTATCAACAAAAATTCATAGTTTCCATTTTTTTTATAAAATAATTATAACTATTTTTAATTAAGAACAATCATTCTCCTTGTAGTATACATATAATACAATAAAATAAATAATTTTTTATCATCAACATTGTACAAGAATTATAACTTTTTTTTTTTATGTAATATAATTTTTATATTATAGTTTTTGAGTGGTCCACCCGGATATTTTTTCCTGGCTCTGCCACTGTGAATAGATATACGTTTAGAAACAGATTTTGTTTGATATGTGATTTTATCTAATGTGCAAAAGTGAGACAAATTTTTATTTGATAATTAAGTGAGACAATTTTTGTATCATGCACAAGTTAGTTTTTAATATTGGATTAATAAGTTTTATCATTGGACCAAATGAAATGTGATATGATATGTCAATCCAATAGTGAAAACAATTTTGTGCATGATGAAAGACGTGTCTCACTTATGCACTATAGACGTTGACTTAAAAACATCATGGATATTTCGACAAAAAAAAACACATCAAGGTTGTTACTGGAGTTATGGTATAAAGTAAAAAATATAGTTGATATTTACTTTTGTGTATAGAGAAAAATTAGTTTGAAGAGAGTAAATTTATCTTATGTACTTCACAAGTTTTTAAATGGAGATTGATCACCGTTAGACGGTGGTAGAAATCTGAGTCATCTTCAAATACTTTGGAGGCTTTGTTTTAATCTGAAAATTTTAGGCCCTCAAAATTTTAAACATCCGAGTTGATATATGCAAGAACTTTTTTACTCTTAAAAATTGATATATACAATAATTTGAATTCTTAAGCAATTTGGAGACGCTCAAAATTTGAAATGTATTGGACCTCTAGAGATATTCTTATTTAATGCTTTTTTAAGGGAATATGATAGGAGCCTCAAAATTTAGAGGTCCTATACAATAGTTCATGTTGTACGGGTATAGCCTTCCTCATAGAAACTTTATGTCTATAATATGTTAACACAAAAAACAAAAAGAAAAAATAGAGTTAAATGAAACATGTTACTTACTCTTTTCTTTTTGTAAAGATCATGTTACTTTGTTTCCATAAAAGTAATTAATATTAATTCGGTTGACCGTTTCACATAGATTGAAAAAAACAAACAAATGAAAGAGAGAAAAAATATAATATTTTGACTATATTATCCTTATTAAATATTTCATTCGATGTTAGGCAATAACAAACATACATACTTTTCCCCAACCAAAAAAAAAAAAAAAACATACATACTTTTACACTGATTATTAAAAGAGGTAACTAAGTACATAACCTGACCAAAAAATAAAATAATTAGGTTCGTTTGATTTTCTTAATTTCATATAAAATAATGTATTTACTAACCTACTCCTAATTAGCGATCTTCTCACAACCACAACAATAAATAATTAATGTAAGGATATCTTTGAAAAATAATGTGGTATATGAAAAAGAGTTATCACGATAAGAAAATGAGAAATCTTAAATCATTATCATTATAAATATAAAAGGAGTTAAGTCTCCAATTAACCATAATTTAACACTCATCTAATTAAAAATGTTAAAAAATTTCCTCACCAGGAATTGAACCCATGTCCTCTCACATTTACTCAGCTCAATTGCTACTACACCATTTGAATTTATTTTATATATTTTGCATAATCATTATATAACTACGTCTTTATATTCCTAATTATAATTATAGTGATATTTTTTTTTTACCGAATCCTCTATCAAGGGATATTGACATGATCCTATAATTATAGCCTTGATTTTTTTTTTTTAAAAATCCAATACATATTTTTTCAATTATTCCTAATATATAATTATAATTAATAATATTTTTCAAATCATTGTGATTATTTTTTCCAACACGTAATTTATCATCAATATCGTTTGAATTCTTTTTATTTTTGGAACTTTTATTTTGAAATTTTTGTTATTTTCTTTTTATATCATATATGATAATCCACAAAACCCGTGCGATAGCACGGGTCAGTGTCTAGTTATTAAAAAAGTGGTCAAGTATTTTTAGGGTTTTCTAAGTGTGCCCCTAGTGTAGCCTACCGACAAGTGTTACCTCCTTCAGTACTATGCAATATTTATAGTGTCCTTCATTTTTCTCAGCTTTCTAATATTATTCATAACTCTACTCATGAGATTGAGTTAGACGACTTAAATAAAACGAGAAGTCCACTTTTTGAAACTTCTCCTATACGCATATTAATTGATGGAGGTCAAGGAACTATATGGGAAAGCGGTTCAACTGGTGAAGGTTAACTGAAGCGGAGAAATTAGTGAAAATGTTACTTGAGAGATTGAGAGTAAGATGTGTAAGCGCAATCCCAATTTGTTTGCTTCAACAATATTTTCAGGACGTAATTTCTTAATGATAGGAGAAATCAATTATGGCGTTCCTCATATACGCGAGAGGGATAACTCAATGTCCAATAAAACACATATAATGGGAGGAAACCAAGTATGGTATTCTTCGTTATGCAAGAATGAGTAAGTTTCAAGTATAATTTTGTGTATGTTGCATTGCATATGCAATGAGTATCACTATGGTGATGAAGAAAAATGTATATATTTAAGCTAAAAATAATAATTTTTCACGATTTCTCCTAAACCTTTAAAGTCGCAATTTTGAAAAGAGACTCCAGGCTATTTTACTTTCTCCTAGAGTTCCCTCCCTCAAATATTCAAATACGCTCAATTTTCCATCGATTCTACAACAAAACCTGCAACCACAAGTTTAGCAAACATTTTTTATTGAAGAAAACATCTCATTGATGATTTCCACTAATTTGGCAAGTCTCTATTCATTCCATTCTTATTGATCTTTCATTAGAGTTCTATTCTAGTGTATATCATCTTTATGGTAAAACTTAGTAACCAAGTAAAGGGGAGACACGTTGAGTGGGTCATGTGGCGGTAAAACAAATGAGTATGTTCAATTTCACACATTTTTTCGGGCTTGTCAATTGCATGGTATAAGCTATTAAGCTATAATTAATTAGTAAATTAATTGATTAATATGGATTACTAGTTGGTTCAGTAGTGATTGATGTTGGACTTGTAGGGAAGATTAGTTTGATTCCCTATAACCGTGATCGCGAAAGGATTGAAACTATTTGATATTAAAACTAATCTCAAATCAGATTAAACGATCCAGTGGACCATATACGGACAGTAAAAAAATGCCCTATTAATATGTTTGATTTTTAAAGTACTATTATCTCTGTAACAAAAACAAAAAGTACTATTATCTCTCAAACGAGCCATATCAAAAAATAAATAAATATATA
Source organism: Trifolium subterraneum (assembly GCA_951799995.1). Lineage (NCBI taxonomy): Eukaryota > Viridiplantae > Streptophyta > Magnoliopsida > Fabales > Fabaceae > Trifolium > Trifolium subterraneum. The sequence continues at coordinate 26,013,298 of OX637467.1, forward strand.
GATAAATAAATGGAAAATGACGGTCTAGGATAATAATAATAATAATAATTTAATGTTGATATAAACTGAGCTAAATTCACTATGATAAGGTCAATACGAGTTTAACTTAGTTGAAAATAGACATCGCATTTTATATGTGGATCTATGTCCGAACCTCAAACATTTCATTTATTATCCCTATAAAAAATGAAATTTCTAGCCACCAACAAAAAAAAACTCACCATGATAATAAATTGATTTAGAGTGAAATGTCAAATATCTCCTGAAATTTCAAAATTCGCCAAACATCTCCTCGAAATTTGAAAATAGGCAAATACCCTATAAAATTGTAAAACTTCAATCAAATTGCACTTGATCAGTTTATTCCGTCTATTTTGAGTCTTCAAAAGCACATTGTTTGAGCCTTCAATCTCATTCCAACCAAGTGAACAACAAGGAACCAAAACAGGAAAACTATTATCACCATAATCATCCTCATCATTGCTTTCAAAATCAAAATCAAGAGGTTCTAATCACCCAATAGATTAGAAACACCCGTCACCAACATCATACTCTTTATCAATTCTTGTCTCATCCATCTTTTTATCATGTTTTAAATTTCAAGGGGATATCTGCCTATTTCCAAATTTCAGGGAGTATGTCAAATAGTCGATTATCCCAAGAGCTTAAGTTGCTAGGAAGAGCTACATCAATGATTTTATACTATTTCTAACACACCCCCTCACACAAGAGCACATTTGGACTTGAAGCGTGAATAATGCATAGACTCACCTACCATATGCTTAAATTCCACATTTTAATTAGAACGTGAGGGGAGCGAAGATCAAACTCCAGACCACTTAGTCATAGAAGCTGTGATACCATGTCAAATAACCCTTATCCCAAAAGCTTATGCGGTTAGGAATAGCTACATCAATAATTTTATATGATTTCTAACTGAGTATTTAACGAATTTTGAAATTTCAGGGGTATTTGGCATTTCCTATTTATTCATGAAAAAGATTAAGTTAAAAAATGTACTCCATAATTGTCCGTGACTAGGGTTTATGTACGAAATCGAAGGGTTTTAGGAAGAAGAAGCTGTGTAAGAATAATGGGTAAAGATGGAGATCTATGGGACGATTCAGCTCTCATCAACGCCTTCGACGACGCTATCTCTTCTTACAAGGTTCCTTCTCTTCACAATCTCACTTTTTCCTTCTCAATTTCCCTTTCAATTTGACCTAATTTTTGCCCCTTTTGCAGAAAATGCACATTACCTCCAAAAACAAACAACAATCAGAGGAAATCATCGAACAAAACGCTGAAATTTCAAATACTACAAGGTAGAATCGAATTTTACTTAAAAATAAAGTTTTTTTTTTCTGCATAGTTTAAGTTTTTCATAATCTATTTTGCTTAATAATAGGGTTGTTGAAGAGAAAATTGATGTTCCTACTATTGATTCAAGTGAAACTAGTAATGTCTCAAAGTTGGAAGAAAATCAACAACTTTGTTTAGATTCAACAAATGGTAAAGAAATTCAAAGTGAACATAATGATTATTCAAATGGGCAAGGTTTGGATGATTATAATCAGTTAGTTGCTCAGTATTATGAACTTGAGGAGAAAAGATTGAAGATTTTGGATCAAATTAATCAATATGGTGGTTGGAATTATCAATATGCAGCAACTGAATCTAATTCTGGTGTACCGTGTTCGGATGGTCAAGATTACTCGATGTCTGTACACCAAGTTCCGGATCCGAATGTTGTCTGTACTTGTTGTCCCTGTTTTAGTCAATGTGCTTTGGCTTCGTGCACATCGGTTCCGGGTTGTTCTGTTGGTGGGTCATGTGCTGGTAAACCTAACGATAGTGCGGGGAAGGATGATAAAATGTTGATTCCTTGTGAAGATGGTAAAATTCGTGAAATGGCAATGGGTGCGGCTGAGAGGGCATTGTCTACCATCAGAACAACAATTTCTGGAGATCCTAATGTAAATGAAGGTAAGCATTTCTATGCAAAAGGAGGCAGGTGCATGAATATTTTAGTTTCTGTTTAATTAATTGATATATCAGTTGATAATATTGCTTTTCCGTACTTTGTTATTGAATTGATTACGACTCTCATGATCATAAATGTGGGTTTTGCACTTGAGATTGATGCTTTAAAGAGAATAATTTAAGAAAGTATCAGTTGCTTTCTTTCGAAGAAAGGACCATGTTTAGGGTTATAACTTATATGAACACCTTTAACTGAGTTGGAAGCTGGTATCATTTTGTTTGCATCAAAAGTTACTTTGTGTCATTTTGGACAATGTCATACAAGAGCTAGGCGGTTTGAGGCTTCGGTTTGACAACTTTCAAAGTACTTGATTTTATTTTTAGATACAAGAAAACTACTCCTCTTCTTTTATCCATTTGTACTTTATCCTAAAAATCATTTTTCTAGAAAACATGAGAAAATGGACAAGACATTCAAGGAAGCAATAAAGTACTCTCGCATACAAGTGGCTTGATTTTGATTAACACGAATGATGAGTTTGTTTGTTTTCCTAGTTAGTTGAGTTAGTTTTGAAATCTGATATGGCCAGGTAAAGAAGAGAGAAAGTGAGAGGTTTGACCGTGTTTTTTAAGCAAATAAACTGTGTTCGTGTGTTTCGTGGGAATGCTTATTCGTACCTTTACGCATTTCTCTATGTAATTTGATGAATTAAGATATGAATTTTAATTCTGATTCAACCATGGAACTAGTCATCATTCCACATCTGTAGAAGCATGCTTTCGGCTATACTAATGTTGTCCATTCTTAAATGTTTAATATGCTGTCCTATTATTAGATCTTTCTTTCTTAGGTTTGGGTCATTTGGTTAAAGAAACTGTAGCTGACACACCACACATCCACACACCTTTTTGTGCTTCAGTGGTTTTACTTCTTTTTTTGTCTAGATAAATGGCTTTACTAAGTATAAAGATATTCTTGGGTGCAAATTATGTACTCATTACTGTGATATGTGTTTACTTTATGTAATTCAGATAAAGAGAGAAAGAATTCTGAACTTGAAAAAATTGGTGACTCAGAAACAGATCTTACTGCTGTTTTGAATGCTTGGTATTCAGCTGGCTTTCATACTGGGAAGTAAGTTTTTGTCAAACTGTTATTTGTGTATACGTTTTAGCACATTTTTTATACAAGAGAATATTTTTAGTATGTTATGTGGCTGGTAATTGATAAGGTTTTGTTTGTTTTATTTTAACTAAATTAAAATATGTATCTGGATTGTTGCGGCATTTATTAGGTTGAGCTTTGGTTGGCCAAATTCTTTAACCTCTGATTTAGTAAAAGTCAAATTTAATATTCACTTTCAAACATTATGTTTAGCGGATATTGCACTGTCAAATCGAACTTAATTTATATGCCTATCTCTTTTATTTGCACCATGTACACTTATTTTATTGAGTTACATTTTAGTGTTGTAGTTACTTCTTCAAAAGCTGCTCTCATGAGTGTTGAGCTTTTTGTGTCTTCGGAAACAATCTCTACACATATCCTATTCTCTGTAGTCTGTATAATGATGATTGAAGTTATGATGATAACAGGTATCTTGCTGAACAATCTATTGGAAATAGAATACAGAAATAAACTCCTAGATGCTACATTTTAAAGTGGAGGCAAAAGGGTTCCTATCCATATTGTAGAGAGTCAAGGGAATGTTGGTATTCCGATCAATCTGGAATCGCATATTGTGATATTGCCATGGACCATGGGACAACTGAACACTATCGCCATGCCTGTTGACGTAGTTGGAGACGACAACTGTTGCTGGCAGCAAAGGCAGTAATTTCTTTTCTTTTCTTTTTTTGCTGAAGAGATAATAAACACGTAAAATCTTGAAATTTTATGTATGGATTTTGGGTATTAAAATGCTAAAATCCGAGCAAGGTATTTTATATATGCATTGAGGGTATTTTTTGTAAAATCACTAGTCGCATCCTGCTTTGAACACCACATCAAGACCTGGGAGGTGTATCAATGTTGTAGCATGACGAGGCTGCCTTGCTGCTTGGATTTGATACTTGGTTCACCATTGCAATCTATTTGACTCACGACAATTATTAGATAAATGGAGGAGTTTAAATTTAAAATTAGAACACATTACAAAACACACTTAAAGGAAGCATAAGCAGAAAATTTAAACCCTTTTCACATACTTACAGTTACTAACAGTAACATTTGGTCAAATTTTCTCAAAACAAGTCTATGTAGGGTTCGTTTGGTGAATAAGATAAGCGAGATATGATATAATAAAACTATGATATCTTAATTAAATCTCTTATTTGGTGCACCAATAACAAATTATAGACTAAACTTATTGTTTTTTTTTTTTGCGCAAGACTAAACTTATTGTTAATTCTATTTTATAAATCTTTTTGTTATTTTAATCCTTATTTTAGATTGAACTAGCAACCTGGTAGCATAAAACTATCACGTGCTTTCTATTCCTCAAAGGACACTTCTTCAACTCTTTGTAACCTCTTCAAGTTACATTTTCTTTTGTGTTTTTCTGTGCCTAAGTCTGACGCTCTTCCTTTCAATTTATGTTCCTAATTGTTATGTTTTCTTTTGTTAATCAACGATCGCGAGACGAACTCAATTGTGATATAGTAATCTTTGTCGGCAGGATTATCCCAATTTCATAATAATTAAATCTGGCAGGTTGGATGATAACACGTAAATACACTACTATTTTAACTCGGCTTATAGATTTTATGCTGATATTTTGTGTCTATTTCAGGTACATGATGAATAAAAGTCCTTGTGAGTCAAAAGTGATAAAAAAAACGGTGAAAAAGATATAAAAAGAAGAGAAAAATACAATTTTGGCCCAGCCATGACGATCTCAGCCCAGCTATGATATTGATACCAATTTTTTTATTACTTAATTTATTAGCTTAGTTTTCTTTCAATTCCATATAGGTAAACAGGACCTTCACGTTTTTCCTTTACTCTCAGACTCAAGAACAATGAATCTTATGCATACATATTTGTTTATTATATTTACTATGTACGAGTAGATCTTTATAGAGTCTGGAATATAATGATCGTCGTAACAACGGTACTTTGTTAAGTTGTACGATTTATAAATATAACAGGAACTAATTTTTAGTCTGAATTTTCTGACTTTAAATTTCTCCATATTTCTCCATTCTTTACAAGTATTGTCTAACTTCTCTCGCTCAATTGAATCTTCATAAAACTATTTACCAAGGTCGATAATTGGTAAGGAGGTTGTGTTTCATACAAGAACATAGAGATGAGCAATGTTATGGTCACACTTTCTACCACACCTCTTTAACACACTCCAATGCTATGGTGTGACACTAGCATTGCTCCATAGAGATTTAGTTGAAGATATTGTTCTGGAACTTTTGTAATGCCTTGCTTTGCCAACTCTACCAATTATCGACCCATTTGTTCACAACCCATATCTAAGACTTATTTGTTCACAACCCCCATGTGTCCATTTCCATCCTCACTCTCACTTTAAACTTGTTATTGTGATAATATTTGGGGTATTTTGTGTCAATTTATTTTATTATTTAGTAGATTAATATTTCTCATATTTAAATTAGTGTTATTTTTTCAAGTTTAAAGATGGAGGTAAGAGTTGGTATGAATTTATGTTATTTCATCCATAATGTTTTCAAAGAAAATGGAAGATGGGTTTGACATAACATAATGGTGCTTGATGGAGGTTTGTAAGGAAGAGAGGGGAAAGAAGATGAAAATTTGATTTTGTTCATAGTTTATTGTATTTGTTTTTATTTAGGAAATTTTGATTTTCACTATCATTTTGTCACTTAAATTTGCCACATATTGGTACAATATGTCAAAATTTGGGGACATATCATAAAAAACAAACTGAAAGATAACGCTAGGGAGTGGCGTCTCTGAGTTTTTAGAGGTCCTGTAAACTTATTAAAAATAGGCTCTAATAAAAGAAAAACGATTTTTTTTTCAAAAGAATTGTCATCAGTTTAAATTACAAATAACATCAATAAAACTAATCATTTTTTTTCACTAATATAACAAAATTTTGATAAACAAGACAATCTCTATCGCAGTCTCTTCGTTTGATAAAATTATAGTATAACAATTAACTATAAAGCATCTAAAAAATTTATTCACAATAGAACAATCTCTTTTAGGACCTTTTGTAACTAATAAATCTTACTCATTTTAGAATAAAGAAAACCTCAGATATTTAGACTCCACAATTCCTCGTTTAGAAGGTCATAATCCGTCGTTTTATACTCATCATTTACTAATATTACTTCCCTATAATTTTTTTGAGGCCCTATGCCATGGCACATGGTGCATAGACGCCTCTGCTAGGGACTATTTTGACTAACGGAAGTTCGAATCAGGGACTTTTAAATGTTTTTTGTTGTTTCAGGGACTATTATTTAGACAGCGAGTAACACTTTCAGGGACCAAAGTGGTTGTTTACAATGTTCCTGCAAAGATGATTGGATTCCTTTCTTAAAGTGAATATGGTCGATTTGGTGACTCCTTTGTTTGGGCGAGATAATTATATTCCAAAAGCGAGGCCATCTCATTTTAATGGCTTGACAACTTTATTTTTAAAAATTTAAAATTAAAATAAAAAAATATTTTAAAAATTAAAATAGTTTAATATCTTTTTAAAATAAAAATAATTTGGAATAATTCTAACAATTAAAATAAAAAAAAATTTCACATATGCATGCCACATCATTTGAAATGAATATTCTAAGTCCAGTTATCCATCCAGGAGGCAAATGAGAGAAGCTTAACATTACGAGGGGATATTTGGAAAAAAAATAAATTATGAAGGGGTTAAATCAAATTTCACTTACTATGTAGGGGGATAAACAATTATTTACCCTAAAATTAATTAGTCATCAAACCTCTTACGATCGATTATAATATTTTTTTTTGTTGCAACTAACATAGAGAAGGAAAGGGGAATTATAGTTTCTTATTAACTACAACAATACGCTTGTGGGTAATCCACTAAAATAGAAACAATGACAACAAATATGATTTACTTCATTTTAGGTATGACACCATTCGAAATCAATTCTATCATAGAATCAATGATTACACATGAAGGTATAAGATTTTTTTTTCAAAATGTCTCTCTTTTCCTCAAAAAGCACTAAAGTATACCTCTTTACTCAAAAAACACTAAAATGTCTCTGTGGGTTCCACTGTCTGCATAGGTGGGGATATGTCTCCCACATGAAGTTAGTCATTCAATGGAGTATGGCGCGAGCCTTGGTGTTTTTATTTTTTATTTTTTTAATTTGAATCGGCAACGGTTTTTAACTGTTGCCAGAAACTTTAAAAAGTGTTCTCTTAGAGCTTGGTGCATTTTTTATTTTTATTTTTTAAAATTGGAATGGGCAACAATTTTTTTCGTTTTTAATTACAATAGCCATTGATTATGTCTTAAATTAGGAGTGTTTAAATTCAAATTGATCCAAATTAAAATAACAAATTGATCCGAATTAAAACCATAAATTGATCCAAAAATTACCGAAAACCGCAAAAAAACTGAATAATTTTAGATGTCTTTTTTCGTATTTTTGAATTGATTTTTCAAAATCGAACTCGAGTTCTCACGAAAGATTCATCCTAGAGGGTAGAGCTGTCAAATGGGATTTATATAATTATCAATTAAACTCAAGTTTGATTCTTATAAAAGAAATTAAATCAAATTAATAAATTATAAATTTTATTTTCACGGGTCCAGGATTGGGTCTTCATTTGAATATTCGTAAAACGGAGATCTTTTGGCCTTCTTGTGATGGAGGAAAACTTCGTAAAGGGTTATTTCCTTCGGACATTGGGAGGCCGTTGTCTGGTGTGAAATTGCTCGGAGGTGCTGTTAGTCGAGATAGAGGTTTTATTGAGGAGGTAGCCATGAAGAGAGCTGTCAGGGCTGTTGAGTTAATGCATCTTCTTCCTAAGCTATGAGACCCACAGAGTGAGCTTCTTCTACTTCGGTCATGCATGGGTATTGCCAAACTTTTTTTTTGGCCTTAGAACGTGCCAACCAATTTATATGCAAGAGGCAGCTATTTTGTTTGATAAAGAGCTGAGAGTGGCAGTTGAAAACATCGTGGTTGGGGGAGGTCCGTTCTTTGGAGACCTTCAATGGAGAATCACTTCTTTACCCATTAAGTTTGGAGGGTTAAGGTTGTATTCAGTTGTAGAGGCCAGCTCATATGCCTCTGTGGCTTCCAGGGCACAATCTTGGGTTTTGCAAAATCATATTTTAAGAGACATTGGAATATGTGGTATGGACTTGGACTTTGACAATGCTTTGGACCGTCTTCGGAATGCAATTTCGACTTTTGACTTTAGCAATTTTGCTAGCAAAGACACCGTCCCCCTAAAGCCTAACATGGTTTTGCGAGTGTTCTTTTTAGTAAAATTGTTCAGGACATGGAAGTTGATTTTGTCATGACCAGAAGACAAAAAGCGGTCTTTGGGTGTTTGAAAGCGGCACATGCTCAAGATTTTCTCTTCGCTATCCCCATTGATGGGTTGGGCCAACACATGTCTCAGGTTGAGTATCGCACCATCCTTAGGTACGGCCTTATGATTCTGTTATTCCCTAAGGATGAAGTTTGTCATGTTTGTCGTAAAGCGTGTCTTGACACTTTTGGGGAGCATGAAATTCATTGTCGAGAGCTTCCAGGCTTCAAATACAGGCATGACTTGGTCAGAGATGTGCTTTTTGATATTTTTAGGCGTCCGGGAATTTCTGTGAAGAAAGAGGCACCTGTGAATTTTTTGACTAACCCACAAGAAGGGAGATCGACACTTCGCCCATCGGATGTTCTAGTGTATGGATGTGTAGGTGGGAAACATGCTTGTGTAGATTTGACTGGAGTTTCCCCACTCGTGGGACTAGGGGTCGTGGATTTTACTGTGGGACGGACAAACCTTAAATTTGCTTCAAGCAAAATGAGCAAACATGAGAAAGCGTGCTCTGATATCCACACGTTTTTATACTGTTTGCATTTGACACTTTTGACTTTCTCGCACCAGAGGCGGTAAACCTTTTGAAAAGAGTTCAAAAGGTCATGCATAATAATGTTGCGTCGCCTAGGTCTATGAATGTAGTTTTCCAAAGATTAGGTTTTGCTATACAGAAAGGTTTAGCGGCGCAGTTTGTTGTCCGTCTACCTTTGGTTCATGTGTAATTATTTCTATATATATAATAATGTGCATCTTGAATAAAAAATAAAAAAAAAATTTAAAAAGTTTTAGGCAAATACAACCCTTTGGTTTAACTATATTTTTTATAATGATTTTTCAATTAGATGATAATTTATGTTTTTAATTGATATTATTTTTACAAAAATGACATAATTTTTTTCGATAATGGGTCAGCCCGAAGCCCAATGGGCTATCCTATCTCAGCCCAATTTCCACTTGGGCTACTTGGCCTTGGGCCAAAAACACCCGGTGTCATTTGGGCTAGGTTTTTAGAGGTCCGGTTCGCCCAAGCCCGTGGGCTAATGGGTCGGCCCTTAACACAACTCATTGTTGACAACTCTACCAGAGGGAGCTCATTAACCACTTGAGTTCAACGTCTTGGTTAGTTTTTTTGGTTTTAAAATCTATTATTTTAATCTATTCACTATTGTTATTAAAGTGGTTTTTTTTTTTGACAAAATTATTAAAGTGTTTATTAAAATACGTTAAATAGGTTAAAACATCTTTTATGAGAACTTGAGTTCGATTTTAAAAAATCAATCCAAAATCCGAAAACGACATCTAAAACTATTTGATTTTTTTGCGATTTTCGGTAATTTTTGGATCCATTTGCCGTTTTAATTCGAATCGATTCGTGTTTTTAATTTGGATCTACTTGAATTTAAACACTCCTAATTTAAAACATAATAAATGACTACTGTAATTAAAAACGAAAATTTTTTGTTGCCAATTCCAATTTTAAAAAAATAAAATAAAAAATGCACCAAAGACACGTTTTAATGTTTAAGGCAACAGTTAAAAACCGTTGCCAGTTCAAATTAAAAAAATAAAAAATAAAAACACCAAGACTGCCGGGCGCCATACCCCATTGAATGACCAGCTTCATTTGGGAGTCATATCCCCACCTATGCAGACAACGGGACTCATAGGAATATTTTGGTGATTTTTGAGCAAAGAGAGACATTTTGGTGCTTTTTGAACGAGAGAGGGACATTTTGAAAAAAAAATCGAGGTATAACATACTAATAGAGATATGCGCAAAACTTTATCGCCGGTTGACGGTTATAGTACAAGTTATTATATGTGCTAAACTGATTTTCTAAATAAATAAACATAATATATAAAATAAATAAATAAAAATTTAGGAGTCGTTGCTGACACATGTGTATTAATGGTCGGAGCAAACAGAACCACTTTTCTATAATAAAAATAAGTTCACTGTTTTTTATTTATTTTAATGATAAAGTCAGATTTTTACTTAAAACCGCGTAAGCAAGCTTTGGTAAGCAAGGTTTGAAACCTAGAGTAGTTTAAATTTATTACAAAGTTAATAATGTGAAATAATTCAAGAAAGTAAGATTTCTTTAACAAGTGTGAGTGATCCTTCGAAATTTTGAAGAGAAAGAGCGATATTACTTCAATCGTGAGATAATTTGTCACTTGGACTCTTATTTGTAACTACCACTTTCTTCTACAGAATTGTGAATAATAAATTTCATTATGGTAATGACATGAGATTATCGGAGACGAAGAATGTTTAACAACACCATTTTAAACTCTTAACATTTGAAATCGTTCCAACACAGATAACATATAAGTCTGATAGAGTTATAACCATGATTTACTATACAAATAATTAAAGATAACAATTACGGTTACTAACAAGACATGATAACTAAAATAATATGATACCGAAAAATGTATGATATAATAAAAATTATGAATTTATGTCACTTGTTGCGCAGTTAGTTGTAAAAAATTAACAACCTGATTTTTTTCAAATCTTAATAAAGAAATGAAAGATATATGGGTTGAAGAAATGGAATCTCAAAAATCAATTGAATCTTCTAAAGTTGATAACATCTAAATTGAAAATTATAGTTGCTCTCAAATTTCATATTTGTTTTTGTTTTTATCAAATTGAAAAGATTGATTGACTTTATGAGTTTCCATTTCTTAAATTTTTTTATCTTTCATTTCTTTATCAATTATCAATATTATGATAAAAGAAACATGTTATTCACAACTAACTTCGAAAATGCTTGAAATTTATGTTATTTTAATTTTATGGTGGTTAAAAATTCATATTTAATTTATCCTTTATTAAAAATCTAATGATGTTTTTATAAGATGTCTATAATGTGTTTTTTTTTTACAGAAAAGATGTCCATAACGTTCTAATCATGTTTACAAAAAATCATTTAAAAATTCAAATAGTATGCATAAGTTGATTTTTTTTTTGTTGATAGACGAAATGGCAAAGCCACTGAAAACTCACACACACAAAGTGGAGTGACCGGGCCCGGTCATAATGTCCGATACTAACAATTTCGGCATTTCTGCCAGTTGAGCTAAGATTTGTGGACTGCATAAGTTGATTTAACAATAGAGACTAATGACGGAAAATATTACGGAAACTAAAAGATGAAGAAAAATGTTATAGGAATGAAAAAAAGATTGAAATTTTATAGGAATTGAACGAAATATTTAACCCTGTAATCTTTTTGACTTTTTTTAAAAAAATATAATTTTTTTATTTTATAGGGATTGAACGAAACTTTTAACCCTGTACACGTATAATTTTTAAATTCATATAAAATGAGTTTTTTATATCAATCATAGATACCTTAAATAGATTATATATTGAAAAAAAATCTATTCGAAGCATACATTTCAGAATAACAATTATAGTCTACTTTAATAAGTAAAAATTATCAAATCATTTTGAAAAAAAGTAATTAGAAACTTTATAACAACTTATAATTACTGTATTGTGATGAAAAAAGTAATACTAATTAAATTTGTGATAAACTATGACAAATATTTATATCAGTTTTTTTTTTAAAGATATTTATATCAGTTATTGTTGTGTAATAATGAATAGTATATAAAAATGAATTGTATGGTTTTATATTGTTAAATAAATATTGTATCTGTACTAAAAAAATATATTGTATGAATTACTATATTGAAATTGTATGATGATACAATTCATAATTTTTTTTTTAACAAGCAATTCATAAATATTATGTGATCACAAAATGAAACTATAATCATGATTTTTTTAAATAGTATGATGATAAATATGATTTTTTTTTAAAGAAAAAAAAAATGTAATTGATTCATGCGAAACAATTGCATGAACTTTATAATCATAAATATTGTACAGCTAAACGAATTAACTTAACTATAAAAATGGATTTTTATTATATGAATTAACTTCAAACTAAAATAATTTATTTCCATCAAAATAAGACCCAACGCGTCCTATAAGTCTTTGCTCAACTGACAAAAATGTCGAAATTGTTAGGTATGATGTCATGACCTGTGTTCGAACCCGAAATCTCACGATTATATGTGAGTTTAGTTTTAGTGGATTACCACTTCATCCAAGACAAAAAAAAACCCAACGCAACTTGTTGTAACAAAAAAAAAATCTGGCAACAAAAAAATAAATTAAATCCTACCAAAAATAAAATAAATTTAAATCATGTAAGCAATATGACTAAACAAATGTGTGTTCCCTTTTACAATATATGATTTTGTCAACAAAAAGACTTTTGGCCTGCATGGCTTAATAGAAGTATTAGTTAAAAATAGCAATAAACAAATGGGGTGGTGGCGCAGTTGGCTAGCGCGTAGGTCTCATAGCTTCTGAGTTATCCTGAGGTCGAGAGTTCGAGCCTCTCTCACCCCAAACAAATTCTTTTACCAAAAAAATTTATTGCATATTCTTCTGGGAAAAAATCTAGATAAGGATAAATGTAGTACTTTTTTCACAAACCAAAAATTAGTATTTTCTAATCCAAATAAATATTCCTACTCCAAAATTTTGTCTGTTATTGTTATATAGGCAAAGCCATTTTTTTCAATAAAATATTACAGACTGATTTAATAATATGAACTAAATTACATGCATAATAACTTCATAAGGATCAAAACATGACATTTCTTTTATAGAGACAAAAAATAAAATTTGGTAATTTTATAAGGAGCAAAAATATATTTAAGAGAAAGTAATTATTACTTCAACCTCAATGATAATGATTTTGAGAGAAAATAAAAATAAGACATTTTATTAGATGAGGGAGTAAGAGATACATGTATTTCCATGTAATCTTTGATTATAATATTAATACTTTCACCATGGAAGAGACCCTTTGATAATTAACAAGTTATATTGAAATGTTGTTTCGTTTATGAGTTGCAGTAGTAAATAATTGGTTTCAATTGCCGCCTTGGTGAATAATTCGTGAAATAAACGCTATAAATAGCATTTTTCTTTCTAATAAGGTCAAAATGTTTATAACCATACATGTCCTCGTACTTTAGTTTTTTGCTTTTAATAACAATTGCATTGCATGATTGCATCATCCAGTAAACCTAATTCGATTGATAGTCTCCGTGAGCTTAACTTAGTTGGTAGAGACGTTGCATTATATTTTTATATGTAGGGACCGAAGTTCCAATCCCAAACACGTCAGTTTTATCCACTATATTAAGGTGTGAATTTCTATCCACTATATTACTTGACCAAAAAAATAATAATAATCGCACTGCATCAAACTATGCACTTAAAATTTATGACTAGTTAAAAAGTTAATTTACAGGAATTTTTTTTATAAGAATCAAACTCAATACACTAGATTTTACACACAAATTCACCCTATGTAACAACCAATTGCACTAGACCTCAACTATACTATTAATATATTGGAGAGTCTGGAGGAAAGCCGAGAGGGAGACACTACATCTCTATTGAACAAAGCAGTGAAGTCAAAATATGGTTACAATATAGCTTGTATTCACATATTGAAAATTGGCGTTAAACAAGGCAAAACTTGATGAGATATTAAGATGGTATCAGAATTTAACACACAAATGGTATAATCATAAACAATAAATAAAAGAAAAAAGATATACACATCAATTATTTAACATAATATATTTTGACCTACTTTATATATGTGAATCATACCCTTACATTCTTAGCAGCTTCCTTGATCTGGTCAATTGTAAAAACACCAAAGAAGTCATCATCTGTGACACCATTGATAACTGCCAATGCAACATCGTCGACACTAACTGGTGGAGCCAAAAGCAGATCAGAAGCAGGAAGTGAGCTTAAAGGTTTTGTGAAATTCTCTGCTGCTTTTAGAATTCTCTCAGCTGGTTCCCCTACTAAATCCAAAGGAATCTCGAAACCGTCCACTTTCCTTTTCCCGTATATGAAACCTGGTCTTAAGACAATACCTGAAGATGTTTTGGGATTTTTAAGTGAATCGTCAAGAATGCAACTCAATATAAAAAACAGCGTGATATATATATTTTGTTAGCTTTATATCCTTCAAAGCATTGTTTGGATAAACAGTTTAATTAAGAACTTATGGCATAAGCGTTTTTTGTATAAATAATAAATTTTTAGGTATAAGTTATTTCTATAACAAAAAATAAAATAAAGTCAAACTGTTTTATACAAGTTATAAGTTATTTTCATAAGCTATCTTGGAGAGCTTACAGAAATATGCTGAAATCAACTTATGAACATATCATAAACTGTTTCTACAAGCCCTCCCAAACAGTCTCTCAAATAAGTGGATAAAAACAGACCCCAAAAGCATGATATTCATCTTCCACAAATCCTATAGTTGGATCCTCATATTACTAATCGAAAAATAATCATTCAGCAACTTGACTCATTTGCAGATCAGGGAATTTGGAGTTTAGACTACTTGAGTTAAGAACCTCAGGTCCTTGTTTACAAGACTCAAATGCCGATTTAGATAATAGATCGTGAAAGGCATAGAATAGTGACCTGAATTAGGGAATTTGGATAGAACCTCAGATTCTGCTTTCCTCTTTCCTGTGAAGTACCCCGATGAAAGTAGAAACGATGGCAAATTATAGTCGTGAACTGAGATCAATATGAATTTGGGAATTCCTGCAAGGAAAAACAAGAGCGGCATGAGACGTGAATAACACATCTGGTTATTAATCTCCCGTTCTAAATATAAATTTAAAGTGTCATCGCGAAGAAATATCCCAAACATAAGTACTTCATACAAAGCCGTAAGCATCAAACCATGTCTGTGTATATATGCAAACTAACCAGCTAAAATGTGAAGAAACATTGCAAGGTTGTAAGCATTACATGACATTGCTCTTACAAAGTTAAGTCTCGCTTTATGGAATGGTGTGCATGAAAGTTTAGGGCTACAATATATGAAAAAGAGACATGCAAGCAAGAATTCAATGACAATGAGATGACTCACCATATTCCTTTGCAGCATTCACAGCCACAATATTTGCCTCACCGTTAATTTTAATCATTTGTTCCTCGCTACCAAAACCTCCAAGGGTTGAGACTACTGCAGTAGCTCCAGGAAGTACTTCATCCCAGTTTACATAAAAAACATCTCCTGCACATTAGGCATAACACTGAAATACTCTCCAGAAAAATATTACCGAAACCAGAAGTACATAGCACATACATTTTATCTATCTCACAGTTTGCATTCGCCAATATTGTGGTTAACCAATTACAAAGTTGCAAGTGTTTCTAGTGTCCTTAACCAATTACAAGAAAGAAAGGAAAATGTGACATATCTGTTTAGTATAAGGTTTAGTTAACATGCCTGAAACCCAAGTAACCTGATCTATCCATGAATCCGAGTAAGAAGGACGTCCTGACCTGTAAAACAAAATCTCAGTCAAATATACAAAATCGGAAGAAACGTAGAAGAGACAAATAGACAAACATATGCAACGAATTTCACAAACCTATTTAAGCTTATGACTTCTATGCCCTTGGATACTGCTGCCTTGCATATGGCAGAACCAACAAACCCATTTCCTCCCAATACTACAATCTACAAAGGAACGTATAAAAGCAATTATGTTTTTGCAAGAAGTACCTAAAAATGAATATTACCGAAAGAATGGGAAGTGTGGACATACCTTTTCACTTTTAACATCAGCCAAAACATCTATAGTCGACGTTGACGATTCAAAATCTCCAGCAAGACCTGCTCCCGCATAACTGCAGCTAACTTCAAATCTGCAGGAAAATCAAGACCAACATTGCAAAGGGGAAGCAAAACTTAGAGCATGTTTGGATTGATTACTTTGAGCTTATCTAATGACATAAAGTACTTGTGAGACTATTTGGAAGAACTTGTGGAAACAAATTATGACAAGTCCATAAGTTGTTTTCAGCTTATTTCTATAAGCTTTCTATGATAGCTTATGAAAACAGTTTGACTTTATTTACTCTTTTGTTATAGAAAGAGCACACACATAAACATTTGTAAGTGTTTAATTTAATTGTTTATCCAAACATTAATTTCTCCTATAACAACAAACTACTATAACTAATGCAAGCAGTGAAACCTACATGAGTTGGTCTGGAGGTGAAGGCTTGAGACGAGTATGCTCCTCTTAAGGTCTTAGGTTCGAATCCTCCCAGTGCCACTACCTATGTTGGGCCAGTCCATATAGAACAAAACTATATATTCAATCGCCCCCCCGCTAGTGAATTGTGGGATTTGTGTCCCTCGGATTAGTTGGTCTTTGGGCCAGACACTGAGTTTTCAAAACCAAAAAAAAAAAAACCTAATGCAAGCGGTGTTTCTCACATGCAATGCAACAGAGAGATTTTGATAACATAGATAATCATAACGGAATGGTTCAATTTTAATTATAACATAGTACATCATTAGCTTAATCACTAATCAGACAAAAATGAAAAACAACAGCTTAAACTATTTCACCGACCAAATAAAAAAACGAGAAAAAAATTTAAATTATTATCTTGCAATGAAACCTATTACTCACTAAGACTTATAATCTATGACCAGCAAAGAAACAAAGAACCTAAGTAACACAAATTTCATGGTAACATGTTCCAAACAGTAACTAATAGCAGAAAACATGAAAATTACAAAAATTAAATGAAACCCAAAATAGAGAAATGAAAAAAGTTGTGAACTTTAGGGGGAAATGATTGAAATACAAACCTGTGATTTTTGAAATGCAGAGTGGGTGGAGTCTTGATGAAAGGTCGTTTGAGAGAGAAAGCGGTGGGAACGAGACGAGGAGAAATGACAGGGAGAGACAAAAACGACGCCATTTTATTGAGATAAATTTAGGAAATACTTAGTTAGTGAAGATGCAATAAACACAGAACTTTGAGGAGGAGGAGGAGGAAGAAGAAGAAGAAACAGTGACTGTTTGAAACATCCACCACTTGAATTTTTGTCTATTTTGTAAAATAATATTTTTAATTTTTAATAAAACCACTTAAATGCTTAAAAAAAAAAAAACCACTTAAATTTAGCAACTCTATTGGTTTTTTTCTTAAAACTCAGTATCCGCTCACCGACTATTTTGAAGAGATCAATCACACCGTCCACTTAAATTTAGCAATTCTCTTGGCTTTTGTTTGCTTACCTGATTTGTACATTGTGTCTATATTTTTATTTTAGTTAATGTGTTTGGTGGACATCAAATTATAAAAATATGGTTAGTTCAGTTGAATAGAAAATGGTGGTGATGTTTAGTCTAGTAGTGAGTGGTTTTGATAGTATGCATGAAGTCGGATTATATCATCTGCTCCATTGTAAGCAAAAAAATAATAGTTTGGTGGCGATTTTTTTTAGTTAGTTAATGGTTTTAACATTGGTTGAAACGAAGTTTTCATATGTTATTAGCAAGGTTGTCAGAATCGGATCGGAACGACCGATTGGATCAGGAACCAAGCCTGCATCCGAGCCAATATTACCCCAAAACCACCCTACCCTGCACATGAACCAAAAAAACCCAAAAACCAAATGTGAATTGGTAAAAACCAAGAAAATTGGCGGTTCAGCAAAACCTACTGGCTGAACCGATTTTAAAATTTTACTTGATTTTTTTAATTGGAAAAATAAAAAAATCCACAAACTTTATTTTTGGTGTTGTTTGTAGTATAGGCCAAATAATTTAATCTTTCAATTCTATGTAATAAAACTATTAAATTAACTTATTGAAAAAAAAACACTATTACATTAACTTAACAAAACTACTAAATTTTGTCAAATGTGGCAAAACTTCATCATAGTTTATTAGTTAGGTAAAACTTCTTAATTTAAAATTTTTTTTTGGTTGATTCTTAATTTAATTTATTAGTTAGGAAAAATTTCCAAACTTCGTAAAAAAAAAGGGCCAATCTCACAAGTTTCATTGTAAAGACAATTTTCTCTTAAACTCACAAATGCTCTGCTCCCCATCTTTTCATTCAAATCTACATCTATCAACAACAACAAAATTAATCGGTGGTTGCTTTAAATTGAAATATTTCATTGAAGTGTGATTTATTCCTTGCCAACTCTATTCTTCTTCTTCTACTATTTTTTTTAATGAATGATATTTTTGTATAAAAAAATGGAAGACCAATTATTGGCCGATTTTTCGGTTTTTTGGTTTTCCCGGTTTACACCGATTCATATCGGGTTTTTCCCAGTTCCACGTACTAGCGGTTTCGGATGTTTTCAGACCGGTGTTGTGTCCGATTCTTAAGACATTGGTTGGCACACTAAGGTGTAATGCAGATGCTGCAATATTCAATTACTCCTGCATGAAGCAAGAGCGTGGTTCGAAAGGTGTATCCGCAATGATCAAGATCAATTCATGAAAGCAAAGACGGCGTGGTTCGAAAGGTCACCTCTACATGAAGCAAGAGTAGTGGACTTAAAAAGAAGCTATAATTTGGTTAAGATGATATCATGTCAAGTGTCAACTGAACTAAATTATAAACTAGTGGTTGGCGACATTTTGAGTTGTTCCATTAATCGAACCAAATTTAATACTACCATGAAAATGAAAATGTGTCGATCATTATTCATTTTTATACTTTTACCCAAACTTAAAAGATAAACTTTATAAAAAGATAAGTAAAAATGTAAAATGTATTGCTCATTATTCATTATTCAGCAAAAACATCAAAATGGTATGATGATCCTATTTCATCTTGTATTTTTCATATTATGATTATGATGAATAAAATGATATAAATTTATTATTGTAAAAAAAGTAAGTTTATTGAGTAATAAATCCAACATTTTCTATCCGTAAATTTAACTCAATTAACAAGACATTACATTGTATATGCATCCGGTCAACATTGCCCGATCATCCCACTTTTATTTTATTTTATGGGGGAGTACAGTAGTTTAGAGACTCGAAAACAATAAGGAGAAAAATCACTCGTGACGACTTCAGTTGAAAACAGGTTCTAAGTTAGAGAGAGAGTGAAGTGAAGAGAAATGGCGAGAACTTCTTCTTCTTCTCCTTCTTCGTCTTCCACAACCAAGGATGCACAAGACCTTCTCCGTGCACTTTGGTCTGCATATTCTGCAACACCTACAAATCTCAAGGTTCCATTTCTCAATCCCTTTTCATTTCATTTTTCCATATTTAAATCCCTAATCTCATTTTCTCTCTTCTTTCAGATCATCGATCTCTATGTTGCCTTCGCTGTTTTCACCGCACTCCTTCAGGTACCACCTAATTCTCTCAATTTCTTCTAGATCTATCGTTTTTGTTTCATTACTTAATCGTACTTATCTTTAATTCATCTAGATTTTTATTGTTAATTATATGAAAAAATTGTTAATTCAATTTATGATCTCTGTATATTTTCCTTAGAGTAAACCATCAAACTAGTCCCCGACTTTGTAGAGTATTCTCAAATAGGTATTGACTTCATGAATATTTCAAAAAGGTCCCTCACTTTGTTAAATTTTACTCGTATTAGTCCTTCAATGAATATGTTAAGGACTAAATTGATAGTATCATAGTAAGTGGATTAACTTTAGGGACTGAATTGATATAAGTTGTTAAAATATAGGGACATAATTGAAAATAAGTGATTAAATACAGGACCAACTTGATAATTTAGGGCCTGTTTGGATTGACTTAATTTTGAGCTTATGCGAAACAGCTTATGCAAATAAATAAGTTTTAGATGTATTAATATAAGTTTTTTAGGGTAGTTTATGAGAAAACAACTTATAAAGATACAATTTTTGTGTTAATGAAAACTTATAAATTAACATAAAAAATTATTTATTTGCACAAACTATTTTCATAAGTTCAAAAAATAAGCCAAATCCAAACAGACCCTCATTAGATTCAGAGACCTTTTTGAAATATTCATAAAGTCAGTCGTGACCTATTTGAGAGTGTCTACAAAGTCAGGGACTAATTTGATTTGATGGTTTACTCATTTTCTTGTGGTTTTTTTTTTGTTGGATATTATGCCGTTTTTAAAAGACGTGTGTTAGTTGTTTGAGGTAAAGCAATTAATCTGCATAGCATAGATTTAACAAAGATAGGGTTATGTTTATGTGATAAAAACAAGCTGTTAAATACTATCATTCTGCAAACTTTGCCATATTTCCATAGTATAATGGAAACATCGTGAAACCGCAAGTTTCAATTATCTGTAATTATCTATTGGGTTTTAAATGTAACAAGCTGCTAGTGAATTAGTTAGTTACTTATAGCTCAATTATGACATTCAAACATGTTGGGAAAGTGGAAACTCAGTTCTACCGAATTTGCTTTATTTTCATGTACTTACTCTACTAGGAGTATATTTATCTGGTTTCAAACTAACCTAGAATCATCAACAACCCCCTAACTTGTTTGAGGTCAAGCAATCAAATATCCTAAAGGACAGTAGTACCATTGAATTTTAACAGAATTAACTTGTTAATCTATAATTAATATATTTATAAGATCTAAAGTTGTGGACCTTAATTCCTTCCACTTCCTCCTTCGTTTTTTATAAAGCCCTCCCCTCCTAAAGTCCCAAACAAACCCTAAATGGCTAAATACTGAATCAAAAACTAACACCTCTCTGATTTGCCATTCAATTCAGATCATGAGACATTGGTGTCACTTTGATTGCTAACTCAAAGTAGTACTACCACTCAACACAATTAAACAAACCGAACCCTATATAGCTAGAAAGACTGTATTAGAGATGCACAATCACATCATCTGGTATGCAATAAAAAAAAGGAGATTCCAAACCCAAGAGATTTTAGAGCTATGAATTTTTAAACTTACAAACTTTGTCAGCTTTTAAGGTTTTCCTCTTTGTCATGTTCTTTCAACTGAAAAAATTGCATCTTTTGCTATTTTTGTTTTCAACAACTAATGTGAAAAGAGATTTATAGATCCCAAAATGATCCCCTCCATTGTTGTCTCTTGGGGAACAAAAAAAACTATAGCCATCGGGATATTATATATGATATTTTTCATGAAAAGTAAAGGCAAGTGTGGGGTCGGATAGCCTAAATATTGCTTAGTTTGAAACACAGACTGATCTAGCGTAATGCACAAGTAATATATGGTTGTTTAAACAGCTCCTTTCCCCTTACCCGTATTAATCATTTTCTTGTAAGATACAGTCTCTTTTATGTTAAATACATTGTCATGGTGTTTATCACATTGTCACACTCCCTTCCAATAAGCACGAAATCAACTTAACTGTCAGAGCTATTTTTTCTATTTCCAAGTGATTTCCATGAATGTGAGACGTCACAATGCATATATGTGTAAGATGTAGCCAAGGCCCTTCAGAGTTCAGCAAATTTGCATTTAAAGTCCAAATTGTAATTTAAATGCAATGATATTTCTGTGTGATTTAAGCATGAACTAAATGCACTTATTTTATGTGTGTTTCTGCATTCCGCTTGCTTTACAGCTAGTAGGTAGGGGTGAAGAATTTTACTTTTATCTCTGATTTATGTCTAAACATTGGTTTTAAAATATGTTTCTCTGCATACAATTTGCCTGGAGGATTAGGGTTTTTTTCCCATCTACGCTGAGAACGATAATTAACTAGAAAAGAGTTTATATGAAACATGTTTTCTTCCCAGAACCATGAACTACCAACAGAATTTGGATTATGCAGAACATTTGTATAGATTTATGCAGAAATTTGAAACACAATTACTATGTAACTTTATTAATCTAAGTTCTAAGCTTCAAAATATGCAAAACAAGAATCAAAATCACTCCTAACCGTGAAGTGAAACGAAATAGTAATGGTAACTGGCAGACATTTAATTTACCAAATACAGAAGTAGAATCTGGTTGCATTTCATTAGGTCAGCAGCATTGAGGATGTGCCTTCGTGCACACTAAAGAAGTTGTAATAAGATAGTTCAGGCTTAGCTATTTTAACAATCTTGCATTGCTGGATACTCTTCCACTTTCTAGTTTAATGAGTTCTTACTTTTAACATATTCTTAAAAATTGCACAATAGAAAAAAATAAAATTTGATGAAGGTTTAATGAGTTTATTAGGTTAATGTTGACATTACATGATCTTGTTAGTTGTTAAAACTGATAACTTACATTCTTTTTTTCTTTACGAACAGGTAGTTTACATGGCTCTGGTTGGAACATTTCCATTTAACTCCTTCCTCTCTGGAGTACTCTCTTGTGTGGGGACCGCAGTTTTGGCCGGTAAGTGTCAATGGTCCATTTCATTGTCCAAGCTAGGATTTATGCTTGTTTATATACCAACTTACTGTTATTTCTAAACCAGCTAGATACATGTACACAAATTTAGTTATACTTATTGTCTTCCTCATCTTTGCTAATCATCCTTTATTTTGAATCAGTTTGTCTCCGGATCCAAGTCAATAAGGAGAACAAGGAATTCAAGGTAAACATTATTCTATTGTCTAATTTTATTTTTGTCTTGATTACTAGCCAAATTCAAGGTAAACACTGTTTAACTTGACAATACAAAGACAAAGCAAGAAGGAAAGGAAATAAAGCAGTGATGTGTTGTCTGCATATTATTTTCTTCACTTGATATATTCTTACTGATAATTTGGTCCTCTGTCCTGATGCAGGATCTTGCGCCTGAGCGTGCTTTTGCTGATTTTGTTCTCTGCAATTTAGTGCTCCATTTGGTGATCATGAACTTCCTCGGTTAAATTGGTTTGGTGTGGTTTTGTTGTTTCGAAGAGAAAGAGAATCATGAGATGGTAAAAATCAATAGTATTGTATTTTTGGAGGCTTTGTTTTGAACATAGAGATGCTAGATATTTTGTTATCTTTTAAACTACCATTTTAATGAATTACAGAAGGTGAACATGGATATCTAAACCCGAGTACTAGTCCAAAAACTCTGAAAAAGTTAAATATATGCTTTGGATAAGTGGTGAATTTGGCAAAATTAGGGCGATGTTGTGGTTTTGTTGAAAAACTGTCAACATTACTTTGGTACACCTAGTTCTGCCAAGTTCACCGCCAATACAAACTCACTTGCTGTGTTAGATCCTACACGATGGCAAAATTCTATTGAATTGATGTTGTATACATTCACGTGAAATTGAGTGTAAAAGCCTTGTCTGGAGGTAAAAACTACAAATTTTAGGTTCATGTTAATTCATGTTAGAATAAATTTTAGAAGCAAATTGATTTTAATTGAGAACTTGTACACTTCAAAGTCAATTTTAAGTATTTAGAATTGCTTTTTGAAGAGACTGAATTCTAACATGCACCAAGTTGTCTAATGAACTTCTTTAATAAGCCAAGTATTTAGAAGTGCGTTTTGAAGAGACTACTAAAAAAATATATGGAGCAAAAAAAGCTCTATGGTCTCCATGAGATCACCATATGTGATGAAAGTGAGTGTATTTCCGTGTCATTCATATGGTCGAGTTGGAATCCTCTCTATTTCCCATTATTTCCATTTCTTCCATTAGTGTATAGTTTTTGAAATATAAATGTAAAAGTGTGACATTAAGTGAGTCCAAATGTCTTTTATACAATCCAAAACATTTAAAAATTTTAGTAATAGAAGAAATGGAAAGAAATGCAAATGGAGAGGATCTTGACTCCATATGGTCATACTCCAAGTCTTTATTGACCAATGGGAAAGTCTAACATAGGCACAACCCCAACACCTCAATATTAGGCACATTCACATAAATAATTAAAAAATTAAAGAAAAAGAATTAAAATGAAATTGATTGATGTGACTATTATGTTTTTCTTTTAATTTATTAAATTTATGTGTGTGTGCCCAAATAAATTTGATTTGTGATTGTGCCCATACAAAAATGTCTCTTGACCAATAATATGGAGAAATTCAAGCACCTTAATAATAGTATTCTATTGCTTCACAAGATAAAGAATAGTATTTTATTCATTCTAAAGTTTTATTTTATTTTATTTTTTTAGATTTAGACATCACATAACTAATGTGAAATTAGAATTGTCCTCAATAGTATTCTATCATTATTCAACTTAGAAAGAGTCATCAATTTATAGGCATTCTATCCCCATTTCCTTGTTTGACAAATACTTTTCTAATATGAATATAATTAGGGCGTACATGAGTTGAATTAATCAAGACGGTCTCAATATATTTTGCCACTAACATTGAGTTACTTGTCATGTGATCAAGAAAAGATGCTTTAAAGTACCCAAAAAAAGAAGATGCTTTAAGAGTATTCAAGTTCTTTCCACTAATTGTGTCATGAATATTAATATGACTTACTATTAGAATAGTTGAATCTATAATGGAAATAGAAACATGTTTAACCTCATTCTCAACATTTGGGACATGACTCTTTTACAAGTAATTGCAATCTTCAGTATCTGGAAACAAGGGCAAAATTGCATGTGGACGATGTCTTTGTATTTTGTTTTGGTCTTGGTCTTGGGTGATTGAATCTAGAAGTTTGTGTTAGTCTTTAGGTTGAAGTTATCGTAGTTTTGTGAAATATGCCTTACTTCGACCATCTTAATTTTGACAAATTCATTTTGATTCTAAACATGCACTAAAATTGAAATTATTGAACTCTTTATATTATAATATTTGTGATTGATTAGAGATACTATGTGCATGTTAGAAATCACGGTAAATTCTACCAAAATTACATTGACTATATTAATTTCCATTGACTCTCTAGAGAACCCTAGTAGAGTTCCTCGGTGTTCCCTCATGACCTCTTTAGGTAAACCCAATTTTTCAAAGACCTCCCAAAATAACACATTCGCTGAGCTTCCTGTGTCCACCATTGCCCGCTTGATTTGAAAACCAGCCGTGACCACCGATATGACTAAAGGATCATCATCATGAGGATATATTCCTTCAAAATCCCTGAAAGTAAAGGAAATCTGAGGATGTCGTTTGAAGGCATAGGCTCCCACTATATTACAAGATAAAGATGAATGCGAGTATCTTTTCCTGGCTGAGTTGGTAGCTCCACCTCCCGAGAATCCTCCAGCTATGGTATTCACTACACCACGCTCATTCCTTTCATGTCTACCTCCTGACTCTTTGTCTCGTGATTCATCTCTTCCACGTCCACGTTTCGGAGATCGACTTGAGTGTTTGTTAGGAGCCGACCTCTTGTCGGACCTCTTTTCATGATGACCTCCACCTCTTCCTTGAACGTACCTTCCTTGATGACCCTCTTGTACCAGCTTCTCAATATGCATACGGAGAGTTCGACAATTATCTGTGTTATGTCCATATGCTCGGTGGTATTCACACCACTGACCCGCTTCATCTCCCATAGGACGAGGGTTTGGGGGTGACCGCTTGATGATCTGAGTATTCATCACCTCCTTAAGTATTTGAGATCTCCTCTTAGTTAGAGGAGTGAAATTTTCGTCCCTAGGATTTACTCTTGGCGGTGCCTCGCGTTCTGGTCTATCTCTCTGCTCATGACGAGAATTCCTCGGCACCCCATCTCTGCCCAACCTCTTCATCATCCTTTCTCTTCGGTCTTCAGTTGTTTGGTCCTTTCCCCTTATCTCCCTGGACCCCTTCTCACGAGCAATTTCTTCAGCTTCAATGTGCTTTTCAGCTCTCATTCGAATCTCATTCATGGAATTCGCCTTACGCAAAGTTAAAGCTTCACTGAAAGTCCCCGAGCTTAGCCTTTTCTCAAAAGCCATGACAAAGATATCCTCATTTGGTTCTGTCACTCTGAGTGTGGCACTGTTGAAACGAGCCAGGTAATTCTTCAACGGTTTAGTTGGGCGCTGCCGAACATCAAACAAATCAGCTACCAAGAAAGGCTTCTCACTATTCGCTGCGAATTGGGCCACGAAACGAGTGGCAAGGTCTTCAAAACTTGTAACTGATCTAGCAGGAAGACTTGCAATCCACTTATGCGCCACATCTTTTAAAGTACCAGCAAAGATCTTACAGCTCAGGGCGTCGTCAGCTCCGCTTATGAACATCTGCGTCTGAAAGGTTGAGACATGACTTTGAGGATCACCTGATCCGTCATAGGAATCGATTGTTGGCTCACGAAAATGACGAGGAACAGCTACTGCTTGGATTTCCTCCGAAAAGGGCTGGAAAACTTTTGGCATCATTCTAGTTGTTTCCGCACCAGCAACATTGTTTCGTAGGAGATCGATTTGTTGCCTCAGCTCCCTCTCCCTAGCCTCCATCTGTTGCCTGAGCTCACACTCACGTTCCTCCAGTTGCAATCTCAGCTCGGTCTCTCGAATCCGAGCTTCCTCTTGAAGGCGTTGATGTTCCTCGTTCCGTTGTTGCTGCACCAAATTTTGTTCTTGGAGCACCCGCACTGATGCCAGCAGGTCAACCAGTTGTGGATTAGGGTCAATGTCTCCTAACATGGAATCTGACGAAGTCGCTCCACGACGTGTCACCATGGTTATGAGTAAAATGAACAACTGCATATTGGAGCTAGGTCGTTGGAAAGCTTTACCGTAGCCCCACGGTGGGCGCCAATGTTCACGTATGTAAACACAAAGTTAATACAAAGGATGAGCTGCCCTTGCTAGTTCTAGAGCACTCAAGAGGAAATGACTATTACGATACACTGTTCTTAACCTAGAATCAATCTCCCTTTTTTCCTCCTAAGTGCCTCCTTTTATAGCTCAACATCCATTGAGCTAATGGGCTTTTTCTTGTGTTGAAGTATCCAGGCCCAATAAGCATGACATTGAGATCCAGAAGCAGCTCGTCCGTACAGGACGCGTGGAATTAGAACTCACGTGGCTCACGTCATCTATCCGTGCAGATCACGTGGGGGTGGAACAAACCTAGCTCACGTCACTCGTCCGTGCAGATCACGTGGAGGTGGAACATGTGAAGGTAGAGCTCTTGATGTGATTTAGCTAGGCCTGTAAGAGTGGAGCTCACAACGTGGTAGAGCTAAGCTTGTAGGGGTGAAGGTTGTGGTGACCTGAATGGTCAAACTATATTATTACTTCATGATATGGTCTCCATATCAGTCCAGAAATCATGGTAAATTCGGCCAAAATTACATTGACTATATTAATTTTTTCATATTCATTTTGATTACAAATATGAACTAAGATTGACAAAAGTCATAATAGATGTTGGCTTTTGATGTTTAACAGTTTGAACTTTCAACCTTATACTCTTTCAATTATACTCTTTCTATGAAGAAATCTCCTTTAACTAACAAAAAGTAAGGTCATGTTTGAAACAATTTTTAAATATTCTTTTTTAGTTTTCAAAAATTAAAAAACAAAAAACTTATACTCTTTCACTTTTAAAGTACTTTTCACTGAAATTCAAACTTTGATATTCTTATTTATTCACATTAAAAATTTGAAATTATAGTTATTATACTATTTGATAAAAATAAAATAAAATTTATAGGCATGTGAGGGAGTTTAATTTGGCTCTGTTAGGTAAATGGTGCTGGAGGATGCTTGTGGACAGAGAGGGGTTGTGGTTTAGAGTATTGGCAGCCAGGTATGGGATGGAGAGAGGTAGACTTCGGGATGGAGGGAGAAGAGGGTCTGCGTGGTGGAGGGAGATAGTACGTATTAGAGAGGGTGGTGAGCTAGGGGGCAGCTGGTTTGGGGAGCTGGTTTGGGGAGCATGTTTCGAAAAGGGTGGGGGATAGGTCAGATACTTTTTTCTGGACTGATCCCTGGGTGGAAGGGATTCCTTTGAGTGAGCGGTTTGGACGCCTGTTTGACTTGGCGGGGAACAAACTGCGTACGGTGGCTGAGATGTTTTCTCTAGGGTGGGGGGTGGATGGGGAGGCGTGGGAGTGGCGGCGGCAGTTGTGGGCAGGGACGGATCCAGAAATTTTAATAAGTGGGGTCGAATTCATTTATAATAAATATTTACACAAAATCCACTTGGGTTGACCTAGTGGTATTTGTAACAGCCCATGCCCCACCAACTTAAGTTGTCCTGGCACTGACACCTCACGATCTTCTCCACCCCCCTTCTCTAGTGGAGATTTTGCCTTCCGTGGGAATCGAACCATGTACCCTGGGGATAAAGTACACATTCAATCCATTCCCACTACCAATTTTTTGTAACAGCCCAGGCCCCACCAACTTAGGTGGTCCCGGCACTGCCACCTCACGATCTTCTCCACCCCCCTTCTCTAGTGGAGTTTTTGCCTTCCGTGGGAATCGAACCATGTACCCTGGGGTTCAAGTACATGTTCAATCCATTCCCACTACCAATTGAACTAGTAGCTCAATTGGTAGTGGGAATGGTACATGGTTCGATTCGCACGGAAGGCAAAAACTCCACTAGAGAGGGGCGTGGAGAAGATCGTGAGGTGACAGCCGAGATTGCCTACTAAATACGTAGAAAAGGGGCCCGAGCTGTTACAGTATTGGTTTGAGATTTGGGATGTGCTTATCTCAAAGTCTCAGGTTCAATTTCCTCTAGTGTCAATTTCACTCTGGGTTTAAACGAAGCTCCGACAAATAGGCGATGAGATAGGTCCCCTCGAATTAGTCGGTCCTTAGGCCGAATATCGAGTTTTAAAAAAATATATTTATACAATATATTCCTTAAAAAAAATATATTTATTATACAATATATTCCTTAATGATTGTGGCCTCGATTTATTTTTTATTGAACAATTCTCTTTTTTTTCCCCATAAAATCAATTATTTTTGAAAGAAAATTGACTAAAATATGCACTAGTTAGTTTTTACAAACAAATCAACGAAAATTAAGAATAGACTAAAATATGCCACTAGTTAAGTTGTGTGTGAAGTTGATACGCAGTACTAGTGGATCACAAAAGGAATGCACACAGCAATGTGAGGGCATTGTTATTTTTCAAGTGGGGTCAAAGTGTAAAAATAAGAGATTATTAGTTACAAAATTATTGATAAAGTGGGGTCAATAGCCCCCATTTAGATCAATGTAAATATGTGCCTGGTTGTGGGCATGGGAGGAGGAGATGCTGGGGGAGTGTCAGATTTTACTTCTTAATCTTTCTTTGCAGGCCTAGTCTTTAGATAGGTGGCAGTGGCCAGTGGCAGCCTGACCCTGTTGAAGGCTACACTGTCCAGAGAGCATATAAGCTCTTGACTTCTCAGGCTTCAGCTACTATGGATGATGTAGATAAACTCATTTAGCATCCTCAGGTTCCGTTGAAGGTTTTCATTTTTGCGTGGCGTTTATTGCGTGACAGGTTACCCACAAAAACAAACCTGGTTACGCGGGACATTTTATCTTCTGCAGCTCACTTTTGCGTTACTGGCTGTGGGGCGGCTGAGTCGGCTCACCACTTATTCATCTCTTGCAGTACTTTTGGATCCCTTTGGACGTTAGTGTGCTCGTGGATTGACATCACTCTGGTGCAATCCACTTCTATACGTGATCATTTTGTTCAGTTCACATGTTCAGCAGGTGGATCTCGGGCGTGACGCTCCTTTTTGCAGCTCATTTGGCTAGTATGTGTGTGGGTTGTGTGGACGGAGAGAAATCACCGTTTATTTCGAGGCTCAACAAACAGCTCCCTACAGTTGTTGGACAAGATCAAGCTTTTCTCCTTTAGGTGGTTGAAGACGACAAATGTTACTTTAGCTTCAAACTACCATAGTTGATGGTCTAGTCCTTTGCTTTGTCTGAGTCTTGTTTGATTTCTTTTGGATTCCTTGTATTTGACGATTTGTAGACATTTTTAGTCTATCTCGGTACACCTTGTGCTGGGGAGACTGTTTTATTAATATATTCCATTTTGTCTTGTTCAAAAAAAAAAATGATATTCAATTTAATAATATCAACATATACTTATTTATGATTAGGCATGTTAACTGGGCAGGGAATATGCGGATGAAACTTCCCCGTTCCCCGCCCCTGAAGTGCCTGCACGGGGAGTTTTTGTCTCGATCTCCGTTCCCACGAGGGGAATATTTGTCCCCATTCCCACGGTACCCACCGCGGAGATCCACGGACATCGAATATTAACAAAATTTTTATATTTTTCGGTCAAAATTTTCGGTCAAATTTTTTATATTTTTCGGTTAAAATTCGTCCCCGATCCCTGCCCCAAAATGCCTATGGAAAAGTTTTTGTCTCGATCCCCGTCCTGAAAATCCACTCTGACGGATGCAAATTCACGTCCCTAGTTATGATTTATGAGCATTAAAATTGTCTTTCACCCAATGATTAAATATGATCCACATTCCACACTTCAAAATAAATATTTTTTTAAAAAAATAGCAACTAATTTTTATCCGTCCATCTAAAACTCCATTAAACTATCCCCACGTGTCAAAAAACAAAATCTCAATCACGATTGGTTCTTATAGTGGCAACATTACCCCACCACAAACCACAACTCAAAAAGACAATCCTACCCTTCTCATTCATCAACCAACCTTATCCCTCTTTTTTCTTTCTTTCTGATTTTCTTTGTACAAGATGATGACCGATTCTTTCGTTCACTATGCGTCACACAATTATTACCGCCACATAAACAAGAAAACTATGTTCATCTCTTCTACACCGTTTTCTTCTCCTTCAACCGCATTTTTCTCTTCATCTCCTAAACCTCTTCTTCGTTCTTCTACTCTTTATCTTCGATCTTCAACTTCTTCTACTTCTTCTTCTTCCGCTATTACTTCTACTTCTTATTCCAATCTTGCTTTCATTATTAAACCTAAAGATAATAAAACCGTTGTTTCTGCTAATATGATTTCTTCTGTTTCTTCTAGAACTTTCCTCAATGCTCAAAATGAACAAGGTAATTCATTATTAATTACTTTTAATTCTTTAACAGCATTTTAGTTTCTTTTTTAATTTTGGATTAATTAAGTTAGAAAGAAATCATGATTATGAAGTTTAATTGCTTACTTGATTATACTATTTTTAATTTTAAATTAATCATGAAGGCATGATTATTATGAAGTTTAATTGCTTGCTTTGATGAGACTATTTTTGTGCTTTTTATTTTGTTTTATTTTATTTTACAATATAGAACGTATACACGGACACCAGACACCATACAGACTGATATGTAGAAACCGATAATAATTTTGAAAAAATTGAAGCCATTGAATATAACCATACGGCTTTGTAGCACCGACACTTCTGATAGAAGACGTGTAAGGTGTTTGACATGTGTATTGAAACATGTGATTACATTCGATTAATTCATTTTCTCGAATTTTGACTGGTTTGGACGTATCAGTGTCGTGTTTGGTGTTTGTGTCGATTAATTCATTTTTCTCGAATTTTGACTGGTGTAGACGAATCAGTGTCGTGTCTGGTGTTTGTGTAGATTAATTCATTTTTCTCGAATTTTGACCGATGTGGATGTAACAGTGTCGTGTCTGGTGTTTGTGTCGATTAATTAATTTTTCTTGAATTTTGACTGGTGTGGACGTATCAGTGTCGTATATGGTGTTTGTGTCTATTTTAGTGCTTGATAGACTATATGTCTATATGTGTCATGTTGGTGGCAGTTTCTTAATAATTCGTGGTATTATTTTTTTACGATATGGAACATGAATGTATACACGGATACTAGTCACGATATAGACTGATACATAGAAACGGATAATGATTTTGAGAAAATAGAAGTGATTGAATATAAGTATATGGGTGATGTCGTTGTTTGGCAAGTGTTGGCGTTAGATATTATATATTGTTTTTTGTGTTGATAGGTAAAGTTAAAGTTTATTTCTGCTGATGCTGATTGTTTTATGTTAATAAAGAATAACAATAAATTGGTTTGAAGTTTGTTGCTGCTTCTTTTTTCTTTATGTGTATGGTTTGACTATTGTTAGCAAAAATTGGGGCTAAGAGGGCATTTTTTGTTTGTATGTACATTATTTTGTTTCTGGTTTAATTATTTAAATATTGAAGATTGATTATTATTAGTATTAAGTTTTTGTCATATTGATTTGTTTGTTTTCAGATGTTCTTTCTGGAATAAAGAAGGAAGTAGATGCGGGAGCTTTGCCTCCCAGTATTGCTGCCGGTATGGAAGAATTGTATCTTAACTATAAAAGTGCAGTAAGTTCATAATCTGATGTCTTATCTTATTTTTGTAAGCTTTTAATATGTTTTTCTGTGACTACATTATTTCTTGTATCTTGTGGGAAAAGATATTAGTTTACCCATGATTCACTGTGGAACTGAAATCCCAAAATAGCTTTGTTTAAGTGTGGAGATATCTGTCATTTGTTCTTGTGTATAGATATACTTTGATAATTTCCCACCTGGCTTGGTATAGATATACTTTAGGATAATTAAAGTAGTTGAGTCAATCTTTTTTATAGTCCTGCAGTTTAATATTATTACTAAGCTGCATTTACTTAATATACTAGTTCATCTTTTCATCAGTGACTTAGTTACAATTCCTTTTGTATGCAACTATGTTTCAGGTTATTAAAAGTGGAGATCCCAAAGCAGATGAGGTTGTATTGTCAAATATGACTGCTTTATTAGATCGCATATTTTTGGATGTGAAGGTATGTTTGAATTCTATTTGTTAACCGTTTCCATGCATACAGAGTCTTTGATTTTTGATATTTTCATATCATCTCACATCTATGCACATTTAATTTTGTTATAGTTTTGTGTTATGAAATACCATGCTAAAAAATTGGACTGATTTTTAACAGGAGCCGTTTGTCTTTGAAGCACACCACAAAGCCAAGAGAGAGCCTTTTGACTACTACATGTTTGGTCAAAATTATATCCGTCCCTTGGTTGATTTCAAGTGAGTTACAAATAATAATATATCCTCTTCCTTCTGTTTGGCATTGATCAGTTTAGTTTACTTATTTGACTTTGCTGTTCATCGGTTTACAAAATCAATTAGCCACATTTCACACATGAATATTGCTCATTATTAGTAGATTTGTTTTACTACAATAAGCTAAGGTTGTGATGGGAACTATAATATATGCTTGCATGGGTTGTCCATAATCCTTAGGATTATGTTTTGGGGGGAAGTTAACACTTAACAGGAAATTTGCAAGTACTGGTCTTATGGAAGTCTTCATGTTGAACGTCAGCTGTTGAAGCTAATGGTTTATCGGGAATGAATATCAATATAATTTTGATTGTGAATGTTCTTATGTTTCACCCTGTCTTATGTTGCACAAATACAATGTACCCGTGAAAATGCTGCATCCTGTATGGATCCCGGGGATTCTATCTCCCAGAATTTATTTAAGCAAATTCAATCGTTCTGGTTCTTTTGCTTGGTAGTTAGTGAAGTTCTGCAGTGCATCATATTGAATGTAAGACAACTCACATTTACGCTTGAGGAAATTTCTTTAGAAATAGAGCAACAGGTGGCGCATGTATGTATACGTTAATACACGAGGGTATCACACATGGATAGTAGATTTTGGTATTCATGCGGATATTGTAGGAGCAATTATGATGATAAAGTGCTCTAATCACAATATGCACACGTAGATGAAAAATAAAATAACAAATGGGAGAAGCTAGAGGCTACCCTGCCTCAAAGCCTAAGCCTCCCAGATTTTCTTTCACAGATCCATACTCCTGTTTTGTCGAACTCCCTACATCATATTGCCATCCCTTTCCCGCCTCCACCACCCTCTTCTCCATTGTCCTATGGCCATGTGTCCATTCATTAGGCACTGCAATGGGGTGCCCATCAGTATTCAATTACATTTCTGCTTAGTTGGAAGTTGGTCATGGTTAACCATAGGATATAATGATAAAATAAAACCAAAAAAATCTATGATCTCATTGGAGTTATGCCTTTGCAGATTTTGACTACATCTTACCGGCATTCATCCTCAGTTTTCTTTGTGCCCTCAAATGGAGATCTCTTATGAATTTATGATGTATGCAAACAGGATGACACTTGTTCAGCTTTTGCTCCCTAGTTATGAATATATCTGTATGTATGTATGCGTGTATAGAAGTCAATCACTGTTTTTCTTTTTGTTCATATGCTTAATTTAAAGATTAACCATGCCTTCAGAAGTAGGCTTTGTGTCGCGCTTTGAGAATTATAATGCTGGCATCTAGCAATCTGTATACCCCATTCATATGCATGCCAATTCCATCTTACTGCACCTCGTATCTATTCTTAAATGTGATGCTTTTTCTGCAGCAATTCTTACGTTGGCAACATGCCCCTTTTCATTCAAATGCAAGAACAACTTAAGCAGGTGTCAATTTCTAAGATGCTTACTTTTACATTGTAGTATTATTCATTTGCTTACTGTAAAATATTGGTAGAACCTTCTTTTTTCCCCCCTAGAAAAGGTGAAGGGCATAATAGAAAGTCAAATATTCCATCCTTATTATATGGAATATTGGTAGAGCCTTTTAACATATATGGAATTTATGTATTTTTTATTTTTTGATAAGCATGGAATTTATGTATGTGATGTGTAAAAGTTAGTCTTAAAGTGGTGGACAATATGCAAAATAACCTTGTTATTTATTTTAATAAGCTACCATGCTAATTATGTCACACCCTTTTTTTCTTCACCAAATTCTAAGGTTGGTATATCTACGCATAAGGTCGTGACATATATGGAGTTTATGTATGTGATGTGTAAAAGTTAGTCTTCTTAAAGTGGAGGACTATGCAAAATAACTTTGGTTTTTATTTTAATATGCTACCATGCTAATTATGTCAGCTTTTTTTTTTTTAAATAACAAATCAATCTTAAATCTAGACTGTGGTAACTAACACAAATCATGTGACTCTTTTTATTGTTTTCGATATTTCATTGATCTTCAGATCAGTTTGGTATGAACTGAACTTAATTGCAATTCTGCATTACTATTATACTAGAACTAGAAAACAAAATTTACCAGTGTAAGGTTCCTCTTGTCACAAATAGGTCTAGAATTTTTCAAAGTTAGATACTGAGTTGATGCTGCTATTGTTTGTATGACTAATTTTCCCCATTAAGCACTACTTATCACTTCTATGTCAATGTGAAAACTGCCAGAATATTCACCACCTTTCGTGAAATCTTGATTCTGATTTATGGTTCTTAATTCTTATGTATATTTGCCCTATGTTTACATTTTCGTAGATGTAGGATTATTGATTTAAAGATTGAAAAAATTACTGCAGGGACACAATATTATCTTGATGTCAAACCACCAAACTGAAGCAGATCCGGCTGTTATTTCGTTGCTGCTTGAATTGCGACTTCCATATATTGCTGAAAACTTGGTAAAATTTTATGTGTATTGTCTGACTATTTTAATGTACAGTCTATTCTGCATAAATGCACAACTAATTGAGTTCTGCCTTTTGTTCTACAGATTTATGTAGCAGGAGATAGAGTTATAACTGATCCTCTATGCAAGCCCTTCAGTATTGGCAGGTTCATTTTATTCTTATTTTTATGAAATTTGAAATTTAAGCTGGCATATTTCCTAATTTAAATGAAGTTGACTGGAACCCTGTAATTACATTTTTCATTTATGTAGGAACCTGATCTGTGTTTATTCGAAAAAGCACATGCTTGATGATCCAGCACTTATAGAGATGAAAAGAAAAGCAAATACACGAAGTCTGAAGGAAATGGCTACACTTTTAAGGTGTGCATATATATACATACTGATTTATAACTAGATGACTGCTTTCATTTTTTATTCCAATTCAGGCTGCAATGCATCATTTCGAGTGCATGTGTTCTAGAAATCTGAAAACATATATGGTTGAATCTCAATCTTAAAAGGAAAGAGTGTGTAATACAGTTGATATGTTCCCTTTAGATAGTATCTTTTGTGTAATAGTTGTTGATTGGTCAGATATCCATTATATTGATGTTACCATGTTAAATGTTAATGTACTGTTTTTTGTTACAGGAGTGGATCACAAATAATTTGGATTGCCCCAAGCGGCGGTAGGGATCGACCAGTTGCCAACTCTGGGGAATGGGAACCGGTAAGTTCACTTTCTTGTAAAAGTAAAACGTAAAAGTGCATTATAGTTTCAGTTTAATCAAAACTTGCTATATCTTAGATTGATCATATGATTCATATGCGGAAACATAACATCATTAACTGGGTTACTGCTTCCAGAAGGGTATTCCAGCTGTCCAGCTCATGTTATTTTTATTTTTATATGCTTATAGAAAAGTATAAGAAAGTATGTTAGAAGCTGATAGGATGGGAGCCATGTCTAATACTCTATTTAAGCATAATCACTAATCAGTTATTCGCAAAGGCTGCTTAGTGACCTTTTGCACTGAAAATTGTGGAAATGCTATTCGAATTCCAGTGTGTTATAATAACAGCAAAGCCTTGTATCGTACGGTAGAATTAACTCAATTAAGTGCATGGATAATTCATTACGGATGGGCTGGGAAGGGGTTAGAAATTAAGTCCCGGTTTGACTCAAATGTGGAATTCTTTTCTGCTGCACCATTTTATTATTTAGTTGGTTTAGCATTGAAAACCAAGTATGTATGTTAAAAAATTTATTACCTTATGATTTTCTTATCATGAAAACAGATAAATGATAACAATTTCTATGCTTTATTGAGCTATCTTTATTCTCTCTTAAGTCAGATTAATCCAATGTTTAAGTTTGTGAATTTGATCTATTATGTGGTATGATTGTAAATATTGTTCAACAGTTTATTTTTCTTTCTTTTGCTTGTAGTTGTATAAAATAATGAACATTGAGACTTATGTCACATGGTTAATAATCCTAAGTGTATGGCATCGTCAGTGTGTAATACAACAATTTCTGCGATGCCATTCAAAAAAAAAAAAAAACCCAATTCTGTTATATTTCCATACTGATTATGATTTTTCCATGCTTATATGAGGCATTCAGGCGCCCTTTGATCCTTCTTCAGTGGATAATATGCGAAGACTTGCCGATCATTCAGGTCCCCCAGGTCATATCTATCCTTTGGCAATATTGTGCCATGACATAATGCCCCCTCCACTTAAGGTACAGGGTTCTTTCCTTCGAGAGTTGGCCCTGATATTTTTTCCTCTTATTATTATTGACACCACACCATGTAATTTCTCAGGTCGAAAAAGAAATTGGGGAGAAAAGAATCATATCCTATCATGGGACTGGTATATCAGTTGCTCCAGAAGTAAGCTTTTCCAACGCCACTGCTGCTTGTGAAAATCCTGAAAAGGTAAGGAGAATTTGATCACTTCGACTTCAACTTATCTTTAAATTTATTATTTCGTCATTGACTGTACATCAATTTTTTCTGAAAAGTCACCTACTTTCATTCTGTTACCCTTGAAGTGAGAACATTTAACTGCTTAAGAATGCTATGTAACTTGAGTGACACTTCTTATAAAACACCAAGTACAGATTATGTCATTTTGTTTTTGTTGTTTATGCTGCACACTTAAATTCCATGTAAGCTTTTAGGCCTATAAAGAGGGACTTGGATACTCCACAAAAAGAACAGTACCTTATGTGAACCTATGAACCCTCTACCGAATCTGAGTGTTTAATATTTGCAAACTTTTGTAGGTTACAAAACTTCAGTAAAATTTCTTGTTATGTAATGAGTACCACCTCTGTAGCTAAATGATCTATGTAAATTGTAAATTAACCCGACATTCAGTATCCTTGGGTCTTATGCTCAAACTTGCTAATGTTTTTGACTGTTGGACCTCGGTGTTCTGAGCTTAAAAAATAGATAGGGTGCTTTCATACTTCATCACCCTTTAGATTCTTCTTTAATTTGATTATTGAAATATGGAGTCTGTTTGGTGCAGGCTAAGGAAGCATACTCAAAAGCTTTGTATGATTCTGTGACTAATCAATATGATGTGCTGAAGTCTGCCATACACGGAAAAAAAGGATTACAAGCATCAACTCCTGTAGTTTCTTTATCGCAGCCATGGAAGTAGTTCAGATCTGAATCTTTTTCATTACACTTTTCTCTGATTATCAGGTACGATTCTTTTGATGTAGAAAAATGTAATCCTAATACCACACATCTTATAAGTTAGACTTAGGAAAGTTTCTCATTGTTGTTGGGGTAGAAAATTCTGTTAGATGATTATTAGATGGGCTGCTTGTTTTCGTTGTACTACATTTTATTATTGCTTTAAATATCAATCTTCATTTCTAGTAGCATTTTTGCTTGAATTTTTCATGGCTGAAGGCTCCAATTTCTTCTTGCTTTTTTAGATGCAAGTTACAAAACGTCTGTAGAACAATCCAACTGATTCATCCAATGATTAGCTTGATGGAAGTTTCCTGTCAAATATATTTTCGTTTTCATGTTCCTGTTTGCGCTCACCATTGTCTGGAATCTGTTTCCGAACGTTCCAAATCAGCTGCTTACTGTACAGGTCCCTCTTAGTTCTTTGTTACATCCAGTCCATTGACTGATAAGAGACCAAATATAATTTTTTACCAAATTTTTTTGTATCGGTATTTCTTTTGGCTAGCTAAATAGATAATAGCTAATTTTCCATTTGTAATTTTGAGTTAAATTTGTTCCATTATAGATGTATAATTGTTAATATTAGAACCTTTTGATAATCCAATTATTCATTCAAATGAGCCACAGTGTATAAGCAGGTCAAAGTGCAACAGGAAGTAAATGTATGTTGTCGGAATAAATAAAAGTGATGCATTTTCTGTGTTTCTTATGTCTCATTGATGATGATGGTATCAATGTGTTGGGTGGAAATAGGTCAAACAAGACAGTTTTCTAGTAAAATAGTAGCCTAACTTCTTTTTTTGGTGACAGAATAAATGAGCCTAACTTGCTATGAAGCACGGATACTGCTTGAATTAGGCGTGTCCTCGTAGCGAACACGCATCGATGTCGGACACTGACATGACACTGATACTTATGATTACATTAAATCATGTCGACGTGTCAGTGTTCGGTGTCCATGCTTCATTACTAACTTGTGTCCCAAATTTAAGATTTAAAACTTGGTTGTATGAATGATAAAGTGTTTTTTAGGTCTTACGTGATATTTTCGGGGATTTGACCTAAACCTGAAGAATTGCTAATTCTTATTTTGGTAATAGAATCTTATATGTAAATAATGAATTTATTCTAAATTAGGTTTATATACTCAGTAATTATGCTTAACTCTTTAAATAGGTTTATACACTTAACTATATGATTTTAGTACACTATTGCAATAAAAATTGAAGATAGAAACGTGAACATATTGCTCTTTAGGTTTAAAAGGTTTATTCAGGTAATCTAATACTTGATTTCTCTGTCTAAATTGGGTCTTAATTTATTTGTTTAATAGATAATCCTTCTTATTAGACATGAACTATTTCTATTCTTAAAAAAGTGGAACCGTAAGTAGCATCTGGAACAATATCAAGGAGATTGAACTAACCGTCTCTTTCTAAAAATGTTCTGTTTTTATTGCTTGATAAGATGTGCACATGGCTATTCATTTTGGCCTAAACAAAGATACAAATAAATTTATTATCTTTAGGTGAATGTCATAAAGAACATGTCTAGCTTTTTTGTTTGATTTTATATGCTTCGACCTTAAACCTTGGCACAGTATTTATTTGAATTTTTGCAAATAATAATCTGGTATCCTTCTGTTGTGTGGTTCATCCCTTATTCTTCAGAGCAGTTATTCAAAATGGCCATCAATGTGTTATTATTATTACTGCTCTCAATGATGCTACTCGTCAACAGAATCAGAACCACCAAAATGTACTATAATTCAAGAACACTTGTCCTATATTGTGTAAACATTTGCTGCATGCTATTATTAAAATTTTGGGGACCTGCCTAGTGATGTTGCTAAAAAAAATGGGACTTTTCCTTTAAGTTATCTTGCTATAGGCTCGGGTATACTTGCTAAATCCGTGACATGTTGACCATTAAATTTTATATATTTTGTACGTTATATTTTGAATTTTCTTTCAATTTGATTTTAATAAATTTTTTTATTTTTAGAAGTTAACTAATATTTTCCTAGATAATTACATATATAGATCAAAGGTAGACGGACAACAAGCTGCACCGTTAAATCTTTTTGGATGTCAATCCTCCTAAAAACTACATTCATTGACCTAGGAGACACAATATTACTATGCATAACTCTTTGAACTCTCTTAGGTAGATCCATAGCCTGTGATGCTAGAAAGTCAAAAATATCGAACGCAAATGAGATAAATATGTACTTCAATATTATTAAAATATTCCTCTCATTTTTGCTTCACCTTTCTATTTGTGTCACAAGAGAGAGTGTAGAATGATGGAATAAATTAACTTCTACTAATAATTAATATAATAATTCATAAATAATCATCTTTTTGTGTTAACCATCTAGTTTTTACAATAACAAA
This sequence comes from Trifolium subterraneum, assembly GCA_951799995.1. Taxonomy (NCBI): domain Eukaryota; kingdom Viridiplantae; phylum Streptophyta; class Magnoliopsida; order Fabales; family Fabaceae; genus Trifolium; species Trifolium subterraneum. Next base: position 26,054,134 of record OX637467.1, read on the forward strand.
AAAAATCCTACTGATTCAAAGTTCGGTTTGAAATTTCATCCAATAATTGTTCTACTCCATAATCATACCAAAATTCTCTCTAATAATTCTTCGTGAAACTTATTAACCATTTGATCCAATCACTTGATTTCATATATAATTATTATTTGATTGAATATCAAAGGTTATTATAATTTAGTGCATTTTAGACAACATTACCTAAATCGTTCTATATAAATTAATCAACTTGATAGTACAATTTAAGATATCACATGTGTCTCTTGTCAATTTTATGCTTCTAGGCTTGGCCAATTTTAAGTCACAGTCATTTTACTTCGTATGGTAGTACGATTAATGCCCCACACAACAGCTACAAGTTAGTGTTAAAATAGATGGAACCAACACAGCCCTATCATGCTCAATAAGGCCAATTTCTTTCTACTTTGCTTCTATTTTCCCATCAAGAAAAGGGTCCTGTTAAAATTGGTACCCCTCTCCATTGATCTATTGTGTTTTTGTATGGTTTCTTTTATAATCACATAACTACATGTACAAAGTAAGATATAATAATAAAAAGGGTTAAATATGTTTTTAGTCCCTACTTTTTGCGAAATTATCAAGAATGGTCCCTACTTTTTAAAAATGGTCCAAAAAAACCCCAGAAAATATTCCGTTATCCAAAATAGTCCCTGCCGTCTATTTTATCCTAGTCAGCAAACGGATTGATGACGTGGCATATGGTGGGACCCACTATTTTATTTGAGTTGTCACCTACATGGCAATTGTTATAAAAAATGGGGACTATTCTTGACAATTTCGTAAAAAGTAGGGACTATTCTTGACAATTTCGTAAAAATTAAGGACTATTCTTGACAATTTCGTAAAAAGTAGGGACTAAAAATTTATTTATCCCAAAATTAAATAAAATCAAACAAAACTTAAGTTTTGTAAAAATAAAATAAGATTAAACTGAGTTACTTTATAAATTTCGTTGATTATAATTTACTTCCTCCATCCCATAATATAAGCAAAAAAAATTTTCACACTTATTAAGAAAAGTAATATGTGATAGTTTGAAGTATGACTTTTTGTGTTTTTCTTGAAATAAGTTTTATTGGAAGATGTAAAAGAAATTTTAATTGATTACTCCCTCCGTCCCAAATTGATTGACACAGTTGACTGTTTCACGCATGCCGATGCATAACTTTGACGATTAATATTTTTAATTGTATTATAGTAAAAATTATAAAAATTTGATATTTTAAAAATACTCATCAAGACGAATCCAACAACATCTTATATGCTAATATTAATTTTTATTTATTAGTAGAAAAATATGGTCAAAACAATATGTGTGAATAGTGCAATATAGTCAAATGTGTCATTCAATTTGGGACGGAGGGAGTATTGATTACGGGGAAAAGAAGAGAGAGTAAATTTTATGAGAATAAGTAAAAGTAAATCTTGAAAATGGTAAAAGTTTGTTTTTTTGCTTACAATTTGGGACAAGAAAAAGTAATTTTTTTTTGCTTATAATATGGAACAAGAACATTTTTACTCAAAAAAAAATATGGAACAAGAAAAGTAGTTTTTTTTTCTTATAAGATGAGACGGAGAGAGTACATGCAGTGTATTTACTTTATAAATTTCGTTGAATATATTATACATGCAGTATATGTTCTATCTTTTGGCATATACTTAATACAGCAATTATACAATGCAGTATATGTTTGAATTATAAATTTAAGTTCTCATTAGTGTATAAGTGTTGTATTAAGTATGTGCCAAAAGATAGAACATATACTGCATGTATAATATAATCAACAGTTTATTCTTATTTTATTTTTATTTTTACAAAACTTAAGTTTTGTTTGATTTGATTTAATTTTAGGATAAATATGTTTTTAGTCCATACTTTTTACGAAATTGTCAAGCATAGTCCCTACTTTTTACGAAATTGTCAAGAATAATCCCTACTTTTTACGAAATTGTCAAGAATAGTCCCTACTTTTTATAACAATTTCCATGTAGGTGACAACTCAAATAAAATAGTGGGTCCCACCATATGCCACGTCATCAATCCGTTTGATGACTAGGATAAAATAGACGGCAGGGACTATTTTGGATAACGGAATATTTTCTGGGGTTTTTTTGGACCATTTTTAAAAAGTAGGGACCATTCTTGATAATTTCGCAAAAAGTAGGGACTAAAAACATATTTAACCCAAGAAAAAAATATTTTCTACCAATGTGGGACATTACAAGAAAATAAATGGCTTCACTTTGCCATTGTCCAACAATCCCCCACCAATGGTAAAACTGGAGGTAAATAAGAGCAGTTTCTGAGCAAAAGAGGGAGTAACACTTAAGTATCAATATCATAATGATTGAATTGATACATAGTGAAATAAGGCAACAATTGTGTCTAGGTAGTGAGTTACTCTTGAACTACCAAGTTTTCAAATGAGACCCTTACAACACATGTATTTCCCTAACATCTGTGATATCCGCGATAGTATAAACAAGCACTTTTAATGGCCATGCGCACACCTTGGATACTAATGAGTGCTCTAGAAAGACAGCCCAATTCTTTCATAGAAGGCGGCCTACCTTCACACTCACGTAGGTGAATCCATCAAGTGCGTCTCAAAAGCACCACCAAAGAGGCTATGGATTCATTAAGAGCAAAAGAATGCTCATCTTTCAAAATAACAAGCGGTGAGTCCATCAAGTCCAATTTATACGGACCACCCAATGATTACGGCTATGGACTCATTAAGAACTAAAAGTTCAACCTATCAACAATGTATTACCACATGTCATGGAGATGGGAAATGTAATACAACAGAGTAATCATATGGTTTCGTTGGACCATTGATTGGATCCACCATACTTTCCTCAACACAAAGGCTTAAGCCCCATCCCCCTCGACGATTCAAGTACTACTTTCTTTGTAAGACCTTTAGTGAAAGGATCCGCCAAGTTGTTTTCATATCTAACAAATTGTAAAGAGATCACACCATTTTTCAACAATTCTCTGACTGAACTGTGTCTAATGCGTATGTGTCTCCTTTTTCCATTATAAACACTGTTCATAGCAACTCCAATAGCTGCTTCTGAGTCGCAATGAAGAAAAACTGGTATAGACTGTTTTCCCCACAATGGCACATCTGACAACAAGTTTCTCAACCATTCAGCTTCTTGACCTGCTAAATCAAGAGCAATAAATTCTGATTCCATAGTAGAACGTGCTATACAAGTTTGCTTGGAAGACTTCCATGATATGGCACCTCCACCTAAAGTAAAAACATATCCACTGGTGGAACTTACCTCATCATTATCAGTAACCCAATTTGCATCACAAAATCCTTCTAACACAGCAGGAAATTTACAAAAATGCAAACACCAATCAATAGTACCTTTAAGATACCTGAGTAAACGATGAAGTGCAGTCCAATGTTCATTACCTGGATTGTGAGTATATCTGCTTAGTCTACTCACAACATATGCTATGTCAGGTCTAGTACAATTCATGAGAAACATAACACTCCCTATGATTTTAGCATATTCAGTTTGTGAAACACTAGAACCATTATTTTTCTTAAGATGTATGCTAGGATCATAGGGAGTTTTCACAGGTAATTCATCATAACAATTAAACTTTTTCAATATCTTTTCGATATAATGTGACTGACACAAGGAAAAACCAATTTCACTTTTTTTCATTTTAACTCCAAGAATTACATCAGCTTCTCCTAGATCTTTCATATCAAAATGAGAGGATAAAAATAATTTGGTCTTTTCCACTACAGTCGCATTGGTACCGAAAATTAACATGTCATCAACATATAAACATATTATCACACATTTTTGTCCAAACAATTTTGAGTAAACACAAGTGTCAGATGAATTAACAACATAACCATCACTTACCAAAGTTTGGTCAAATTTTTCATACCATTGTTTATGAGCCTGTTTAAGGCCGTATAATGATTTTCTCAACTTACACACTTTGTTCTCTTGACCTTGAATCACATAGCCCTCAGGTTGTTCCACATAAATTTCCTCTCTCAAGTCACCATTAACAAAAGTTGTTTTCACATCCATTTGATGTACTATAAGTCCATAAATAGCAGCTAAAGCAACTAGAGAACGAATTGTGGAAATTTTAGTAACAGGAGAATATGTATCAAAATAATCAATTTCTTTTTTCTGTGTGTAACCCACAACTACTAATCTAGCCTTAAATTTATCAATGGTTCCATCAGTTCTTAATTTCTTCCTAAATATCCATTTACATTTAATTGGTTTACTTCCCTTAGGCAAGTCAACCGAATCCCAAGTATGATTAGACATGATAGAATCTAGTTCACTATTAATTGCATCTTTCCAAAAGTTGGCATAATAGAAGTTACAGCCTCATTATAACTTTTAGGATCTTCCTCAATGAGAAAAGCTGATACAAATGCATCATTTATTTTATCAATATCATTGTTTTCAACCAAGAAGGCAGTAACAAAATCTGGTCCAAAACTACTTTTATTCTCTTCCTTTTACTTCTTCTAGGTTCACTAAGTTGTTCATTTATAACAGAGGAAGAAATAGGCACATGTAAGGGCATTGAAGTAGTATTAGAAGAAGAAATCAATTCATTAACATGTTTTGTTAAAGGAAATTCTTGTTCAAAAAATTCTGCATTTCTAGATTCACAAATAGAATTATCATTCAAACGCAAGAACCTATATGCAGCACTATTTTGAGCATATCCAATAAACACACAATCAAAAGTTTTGGTACCTACATTAGTCCTCTTGAAACCTGGAAGAGCTACCTTAGCTAGACACCCCCATACTTTTAAAAAATTCAAATTTGGCGCAAATCCTTTCCATAATTCATAGGGAGTTTTATCTAGTCGTTTATGGGGAACTCCATTTAGTATATAACAAGCTGACAAAATGGCTTCCCCCCACATTTGGGAAGACATACCAGAACTTAATAACATAACATTCATCATATCTTTAAGTGTTCTATTTTTTCTTTCCGCTATGCCATTTTGTTGAGGAGTATAAGGGACACTAGTCTCATGGATAATCCCATTCTTTTCACAAAAATCCTTTAGAAAAATAGTTCCATATTCACCACCCCTATCAGACCTAAGTCTCTTAATTTTACGGTCTAATTGGTTTTCAACTTCTGCCTTATATTTTAAAAACATTCCTTCAGCCTCATCTTTTGTCCTTAGAAGATAAACTTTGGCATATCTAGAAAAATCATCTATGAATGTAATAAAGTATGTTTTACCTCCTCTACTAACTGTGTTTTTAAAGTCAGCCAAATCCGTGTGAATTAATTCAAGTAGTTCCGTGGTTCTATTTGTGACAGGATTAAAAGGCTTCTTTGCGTACTTAGCTTCGACACATATAGGACACTTAGAAAAGTTATTTATATCTAGCACATTGATTAGATTCATATTTCTAAGTTTCTTAATGGAATTCACATTCACATGTCCTAGCCTACCATGCCACAAATTAACATACTCAGCAATATAAACAGAACCAACAGATGATATAGCATTAGATGTGTTAGGAATGGTGTTCAATACAAATAAACCATCAGCTAGATATCCCTTCCCCACAAAGTTCCCATTTTTAGTTATAACTACTTTATCAGCTTCAAAAACCAATTTTAATCCAGCTCTATTTAGACAACTACCAGAAATTAGGTTCCTACGCAGAGATGGAACATACAAAACATCACTCAAAGATAATGTTTTTCCAGAAGTAAGTTTAAGGAGAATCTTTCCTTTACCAAGCACTCCAGCTGTAGCAGAATTTCCCATGAATACGCATTCTCCATCAACAACATCCTAAAACTAGTGAAAAAGCTCTTTGTTGGCGCATAAGTGTTTAGAAGCACCGGTATCTAATATCCAGTCTACCTTGATGTCAACCAGATTTGCTTCCACTACCACAACAATGATCACTTCATCATTTTCTGCTAGATGTGCTTATGGAGCATATGGTGCAGCAGGCTTCGAGTTAACATTTTGTTGTCCCTTCCTCAGTTTGCACTGATAAGCTTTATGACCTGTTCTGCCACAAACATAGCAATCAACCTTTCTTTTCTGAATCTTGTTATCACTTTTGTTGATATTTGTGTGTGTTTTTTGTTGTCCATTTTTCTGAAACCTTTTTTCTTTTACTTTTGACCTGTTTTGATCAGCAAACTCAACAACATTAGCATTAATTTACAGAATGTAAAACATGCTTATCTGTAAGTCGGTTGGCCTCTTCTGTCTTCATATGATTTATTAGTTCTTGAAGTGACAAGTCTCTCTTCTTGTGTTTCAGTTGGTTGCGGTAATCACTCCAAGAAGGCGGAAATTTTTCTAAAAGCATATTAGCCTGTAATATCTCACACATCTTCATTCCTTCATTTAGTATGTCACCAACTAAATTCTCATACTCATGAACCTGCTCCATGATTGGTTTGTCATCCGACATCTGAAAATGCATCCAATTTCCTACCACATATTTCTTTCTTCCAGCATCGTCATCACCGTAACGTTTCAGTAGAGTGTCCCATATTGCCTTCGCCGACTTTTGATTAATGAACAGATCAAACAAATTATCTGCCATATGAGTAAGCAGATGACCTCTAGCAGTTTTGTTGTCCTTCTCATATTTCTTCTTAGCCTCTTCGTCGGATTTCTTGGTTCCTGCAGAAAGCGGTGTGACGCCAAGGGTAGCAGGAGTGTCTGAAGTAGATGATTTAGTAGTGTCGACATCAGCAGGAGGATCTTCCAATAACACATAATCAACCTCTAAGGCTTCAAACAGAATCAATAGTTTTTGAGACCATCTCCTATAATTTGAACCGTCTAGAGGTTCCATTTTCGACATATCAGGAATGAGTTTGGATAGATTCCCAGCCATTTCTATTTAGTACTTGAATAACAAGAAAAGAATTTTGCTTTCAAATTGTTGGAAAAATTAGAAGTCAGTAGTACAAAACAGAAAAAGCTATCACTAATTGAAAGTTTGTTGTGTCGTGAAAAATCACTGCCTTGAAAGCAAAATTCGGCTAGACCTTGATGCAATCTAGATTGCCGACTGCTCCCCAAGGTTAACACAACGAGCCTATGAACACGTGCACTCGTGGCCTTAAGCTATGGAAATCACAGAACAATTGCTCAGATTTTGGTAGTAGAAAATAGAAAAGGAAGTAAAACAAAGAGGAGAATTTATTCTATCTGTCACAAGACTATGACAGTCCCTGTTAAATAGAAAAAACCAAAGATGAAACCGTGTTTTTTCTTTCTCTGAAAAAACAGCTCTTTTATTCCTTAATAATAGCCACCCAATTGAAATCATTTGATAGTTAGAATTATCCTAATAAAGTGGAGGTTATGTAATTTGATTAATAACTAATCAAGAGCATTAAAAGGAGAGATTTGCTAAAGAATGAATAAAAAACAAAACTGATTGAAATCAATTAAGGAAAAATGGGAATAAAGAAAAAAATATTTTCTACCAATGTGGGACATTACAAGAAAATAAATGGCTTCAATTTGCCATTGTCCAACACAAATGTCATTCATGGAAGGCTAAACATAATTGAAGGAGAGGCTATGACAATGAAGAAAGCTATTAGTGAAGCTATACAAAGAGGATATACTCATGTTATTTTTGAAAGTGATTCACAAATCCTTATTGATGTCATCTCTTCTAGGCAACAAGGATACTCTACTTTTAGTCTTTTAATTTCTAATATTCGATCTTTGTTATCTTTAATTTCCAACTTTGAGGTAAAGTTTGTAAAGCGACAAGCGAATACGGTCGCTTACACCTTAGCAAGGGCGGCATACTCTAGTCCTAGTCGGTGTCTATTTGAGACTATTCCTCCTGTATTTCCAGTTATTTGATTAATGAAATGAGTTGAGTTTGTTCTTTCAAAAAACAAAAAGGAAGAAAATAAAAGGAAAATCCCTCATCCACCCTACTCATATTAAGCACCCTATTAACTGTGAATCCACCTACCCTCTTTCCTAAGGATGATGATCCTCATTGGTTCCTCTCCTTTTCAAGCCCTAGCTCCCCCTTGTTTTTGTTCTCTTTTCTCTAAGTTCTCTCTTTACTGATTTTTGTGAAAAATGGCTAATCTTAATTCTTCGATTTAATCATCTATTTATAAGCATCTAATAGGTGTTTTACATGGTCTAAAACTCATAACAAAATCTATCTTTCTTCAAAAGTTAAGCAATTCCTAACAAACTTTGTTTCAAAAATTAGAATATTTCTTTCTAAAATATGTTTCCAAAACTATCCTGACAAACTTTGTTTCAAAAATATATTCTTAAAGCATATATCTAAAATATATGAAATTAAAACATATCTCGAAGTTATGTGACGAAAAATATAATTTTCAAAAAAAGATTTAATTAACTCTTTAGTCTTTTCTTCTCTATAGTTTTACTAATCTACACCCCATCTCCCTAATAAACTCAGCTAGCACAATTCCTTTCAAATTAGGCTCCTTCGTTTCTATTCCTAATGTTTCTATTCAAGTTACACCCCCTTATTCTACTAACAGCCCCCCTTCTTTAACTATTTTTATTTTTCCAATCATTCTCGCTCAATTAATTAATTGATTATAATTCTATGTTTTTCTTATTAAACTCAAGTCTCTACCCACAATTAATTTAATTATCAAATAAATCCACCAAAACTACTTAATAGCGAGCAAAAAGACCTAAAACAATTAATGCTAATAAACTATCTATTTCTAAAATTAGGGTGTTACAACATGCATTTAGAGTCTAGAAATACATTACATGCATTGTGTTTTGATTTATTTATGAGTGTAATATGTTGATTTGTGTGTTGACTTGTTGTGGTCTTGTGATGATGTTTTTATAATGTGTTTCTTTATATAATTGCTGACGAGTTATCTGCCTACTCTTACTGTTTAGTGCATTGTTCCTTGTGTGAATGTATTTTCACCCCTCGTTTTTTTTGTGTATCTCACTCTATGGTGCAGATATTCAGGTAGAAAAATAATCTAAGTTGTGTGGCTGTGGGAGGTGGCGTAGTTGGCCTTCTCCATCTATTTCATTTTCAGTTATTTAGCTATTGAGTCGCTCTGATAGTATAGCATTGGGGTGAACTTATTTGATCTCATTTACTTTTGTTTTGAACTTAAGATGACTTTTTTCCCTTTCAAAGTTGTTAATCATTTAGACTGTTTGAAGTTATTATTTGATGTTTTAAAATAATTCCGCTGCGAGTGATTAATTAATAGGTGATATTTAGCCGTTAAATGTGTGACACCCTAAAAAGTATTTATTAATTATAATTTATTTTTTTTAAATATGACTTTGGAGATTTAGAGTGTTATGGCTTAAATTGCCAACAAATGAGAAACCATATATCTTCCACCGTGCTCCTTCCGGCCTTACTTATAAGCAAAAATTACTTTTTAGATTCATTGAACAACTGATGTATCTAGACTATATCTAAGCTAGATACATCTATTTTTTAATGAATCTAAAAAATAATTTTTGCTTATAAATAAGGCCAGAGGGAGTCTATATTTAATTCTTTATTGTTCAGTCTTACTAGAGTTTTACTTGCCAATAATAATAGGGTTTTTCTATCATGTGCAAATTTGCACATGTTAAGAAGTTTTTAATAGTAAGTCTGTATTGGAATTTGTACATTTTATATTAAATATATAATTTTTTAATAAATAATTATTGTTTTTCATTAAATACTTACTATTTTTTGTTACTTGAACATGTGCAACATTGCACATGTTAAGAAGTTTTAAATAGTAATTGTGTATTGGAGTACTAGTGAAGTATGTCATGTATTACAATTCCAAGGTATCTCATAGTTAATTCTTTAGTTAATAAAGTTTATTGTTTGACACTGACTCAAAGAGTGCTCTTTACCTTTCGTATCGGTATCCATTTGAAAGGACTTTGATTTTTTACAAGTGCTTAATTTCTGAACTTTCTTTGAAGCATTAATATGTATTTTATTTTTCTTAATATTTTGGCTTCTATTTCTTTGTTTTTTGTTCATTGTTTTTGGTTCACTTAACAAGATATTTGTAGGAGTAGTGTTTAATTTTGTTACCTTATGTTATTTTTAACAACACATTTTAAATTCTTTAGAGTATGTAATTTAAATAATAAATCAATATACTAATTTTTTTTTTTAAATATTAAACACTTACAAGTTTTAGATAAGATGAGTGAAATGAAATGGAGAAATGAACAAATTTGAAAGAGAGAAGTTTAAGAGATTTTAGAGAGAAGTTTGAAAAAAAATTAGTGAGAGAATGGTTGTGTAGAAATGAAAGGAGAAGTGATGAATATATAGAGGGAGAATAAATAGTGAAATTAATGGGTTACTTGTTGGCAGCCAAACTGCAATAAAAACAATTGCTCTTTAAGCCCCTCCACATTGCTCTTAGGCCCCCCATAAACCCAAAAGTGCCCTCTATTTGATTCTAGTTAGATTTGGATTATAAAATCCGAAATCTTTTTCTTTCGGAACTTGTATTACGAAATTGCTTGAACAAATATTGTGCATACTATATTATTATGGAATAAAAGACAAACAAGTGTTGGAATAATTAAGAAACAAGTGTTAACCATGAAACAAGTGTTGGAATCACTAATAAATAATTGTTGGAATTGAATCAGGGTGGAGTCTAAGGTGGGAGAGTGAAATAGGTCTCCCACCATGGGTGAGTAAAAAACTACTGTTAGATATATTATTAAATTAATGAATGGTCTAGATGCATTACAACTTAATTGTTGCTACAGTATTTTGTAGGTTAATTTGAATTTAAAGAAATGTCCACTCTTTATTTCTTAATTACAAAGAGAGAATATGAAATGTTACCATCATATTTTATATTATTCAAATTTGAACCACATCACTAATCTTCTCCTGCAGATCTCTAAATTTCTCATCTTTTCTTCTTCTAAGTTTCTCCTCTGTCATTACTCTCCGAAGCTTCATTTCATATTTAATATTTGGTATTAGAGCATGTTAATCTTTGCCTTGCAATTTTCGGGTTTAGCTTTTGGATTGTTTTTAATCTAAAAATATTAGTTTTCATATGTTTTTGATTCCCAAAATTTGGGTTTGACTAGTTTTTTAAAAAATTTGGATCTCATATTATGAGTGTTTTAGATGCAGAAAAATGGTGAATCATATGAAATTGTTAAATTCGTAATTCTATGAGTGAAAAGTTGAGTTTTCGTGTTACAGTTATATGAAATCGTGTTGCCCAGTTTCCGGGTCGCATGGGTTTTCAGCCGGGTCATTCTGACCCATCTGGAGGTTGAAGAAGCAAATTGAAAATAAAAAAATAAAAATAGAAAAAACGAAATTTTGACTGCGTATACGTTTAATGTTGCATTGAATTGGTATTAATTAGCAATTTAAGCTCTGTATTACTAAAATTAATTACTTGCAATTTAACTATTTTGGATTAAATGTGAAAATGGTTTATACAATTTAAATTAGTTTTTTTTTTTGACAAAACAATTTAAATTAGTTAGGGAGGAGCCACAACATTTTTTATTATAAAAAATTATATATTAAGAGTTTAAAGTCATGTTTATGACGTTGATGATAATTAATTATATATTTTTGTTTTTTTTATCAAGTAGCTTTGCGGCTTGAAATTCCACTCTTAAAGTGGATAAGTGGGATGACCCGGGTTCGAACCCCGGCCCCCTGCATATATAATGCGGTGTCAAACCAATTGAGCCAAGCTCATGGGACAAATTATATATTTTTGTTACTAAGATAATTAAGTATATTAAACATATCAAAATTTATCCTACCCTACAATAATTTTTATTATGTTTGTGTGTGATTAATTAGGATGAAATATTTAGTACAAAAAAATTAGGAAGAAATTTTAAAGGCAAAAATACACCAGAGGTTCTTTATCTTATTTGTTTGTAATACTTTGGTCCTTTATATTTTATTTGTAATATATAGGTCATTTCTTTTATTTATGTGTAACACTTTAGTCCTTTATCATTTATTTGTAACATATAGCAAGTCTTTTATCTTTTATAACTTGCTCAATATAAACCTTTATCTCATTTTTTTTAATTATTTATCTTTTAAAATATTTTTTTCATATATTATGGATTTTTAAAAAAATTAAAACCTAAAACAATACTCATCTTCTTCTCTCTCCATCTTCATCTTCTACCCACAAAACTAAAACCTAAAATCCTAGAAACCAAAAATCATAAAAATCAGAAGAAGAAAAAAAAAACTCATGAGTTTTTAACAATCTTCATCTTCACCACAATGTCACTCACTTTCCATGGTGTTTGTTTCTACAATAGCAATCAAGATCTAGTTTTTTTTTTTTTTTTGAATCTACAAATTTAATTTCATTCAAAACAACAAAAAATTAGGACCTACAAATCTCGTTGCTCAAGATTTTGGATTTTTGTTGCTTTTGATTATGGATCTCGTTATAGATTTTCGGACCTTGTTGTTGATAATGAAGTACTCCCTCCGGTCTCATATATAAGAAACAAAAAACAAATTTACAAAGTCTTAAATATAAGAAAAAGTTACTACAATCATTACATTTATTTTGAATATTCCAATTTTACCATTTGTTTTACTTTTCCTCATAATAAATAATAATTTAATTTAAACAAAAAGTAAGGGTAAAAGTGGAAATGACATGTTTTTCCTAATCATTTATTCCAATTTCTTAAAGGGTGTGCATTTTTTTTTGTTTCTTATATATGAGATCGGAGGGAGTAAGGGTTTTGGAAATTGTTTGTTATGAAAAGATGAGTTTTCTTGATAATGGTTATTCAATGGATATTGTTTGAGTACTCGCGTCAGAAAGATGGATGCCTAATTGTGTGTTTCAAGAAAGATGAATATTGTTAAGTTTAGTTTTTATTTTTTTTTATTTTCTGGGGAAGATTGATGAACATGATGAATATGTTCATCAAAATTTTGAATTTGTGTAATTTTATTAAAAAAAGATTTTAAAAATAAATATCAGTATTTTTTAATAAAAAAATGAGACAAGGGTTTATATGAGCAAGTCATAAAAGATAAAGGACTTATATGAGGAAAAAAATAAAGATAAAGGACTAAACTTTTACGTATAAATAAGATGAAGCACCTATATGTTACAAATAAAAGATAAATAATCAAAGTGTTACAAATAAATAAGATAAAGGATCCCCAGTGTATTTTTGTCAATTTTAAATTATATTTTAAATTTACCCTCAAGGATTATGAAAATAAATATAATTTGATAGTTTTTATCTTTAAGGTTCTGTTTCACACAACTTAATTCAGACTTTTTTACTCCATAAAAGGAGAAGTTGGGCCAAACAATTTTTTTAAGAAGCACTTAATAAAAAAAATTGCGTAATTTTTATGTGTAAAATATCTAGATAAGAAAGCTTTTGAAAAAGTTAATATTTGTAACTTTGTTTTTTTTGGCAAACTTCAACTTTTCGGGATAACCCTATCATAGAACGTATATAATAATATATATTCATCTCGTGTGTACTAGTATTAAGGTTCCGTTTGACCCGGCATTTTTAGGTCTCAGAAGCTGACTGAAAACTAAAAGTGAAAATAAAAACTTTCAAAAAAGAGCAAAAGTTGTTTGGTAATTGTTGTTTTTTTAGCTTCAGAGTTATTTTTAATCTAAAATTTGTTTGATAAAAGATATTTTTTTAAAAATATTTGTACCAAAAAAAAAAACAAATTTTTAAATAAATATTAACAACTAATAATATTTAAATGAAAACAAACTAAAAATGAAAAAAATAATAAAAATAGCCTTTGGTAGGATTTGAAGCATGGTCATTGCAAAAAAAACTCCGGATTTTTTTTCAAAAGTAGGTTTAAACCTCTTTTGCTAGAAGCTCATTTAATTCAATTTTACACATTGAAAAAAAACTGTTTTTTACGATTAATAGCTTTATTAAAAACGTGTTTTTCTAAGACTTCTTATACTAGATTTTGGCAAACTTCAACTTTTCGGCATAACCCCTATTGGATTCTCATAGAACGTATATAATAATATATATTCATCTCGTGTGTACTAGTATTAAGACTTCTTATACCAGATTTTGGCAAACTTCAACTTTTCGGCGTAATCCCTATTGGATCATAGAACGTATATAATAATATATATTCATCTCGTGTGTACTACAGTACTAGTATTAAGACTTGTTGGAACATAGAACACATTTTTGTGTGAATTGAAAATAAAATATTTAGTCCCACTTTGAGTATTAGAAGATATTAGTATGTGTTACATATTAGTGTGTATTTTGAGAATAAATATAATAATAAAAGGTAGACGATCTACATATTATTATTAGCACATTCTCTATGTCGGTTACAAAATAATAGGAAGAGTAGCAGGAAAAAAATTAAGAGCATATGTGTTCCTAATTTTTTGGCCACATCACCTTTTACTGAGTCATGAGTATGATGTCAATCTTTATAGGAAATAATTTGGTGGAAATTTTACTTCCTATTAAGAAGCACATGTTCCTATTAAGAAGCATGGGTTATTTTCTTTTGATATATAAGTATTAAGTCTGATAATAGACCGAAGGCTTTTTTCACACTCTGTTTTCTTTCAGCCGCCACACATATAAATAAGGAGTAGATTTCTTAAAATTTCTACATGATGTGAGAAGTATAACAAGCAGAGGCTGCTAGATGAAAATACATATTATATTTGTATCCGTTAGTATAATTGAAATGGTTGAATGAGAAAACCACTATCATGGTTTCTGATGCACCAAGGCTGCTTCATTATGAGTGGCTCGGCACATTATGACATCTGCAAAACAATAAGGTTTTGGATCATTGGCTACTGGCTTTTTAATAGATTTTACAGCATGTTTCAGGTATGAGGTTTATTTATGCTATTACATAAGGTTATTGTAATTACCATTGTTGTGGTAGTAGAAACCTAGAAATGTAGTTTCAGTGGACTTGTTTTAATTAATCACGATTTTTGGAATTGTGTCGTGTTGAAATTAGAATGAAAGAATTAGACACAATTGGTTTATAAATTTGGTTTTGCAAATTTCAAAGATTTGTATTAAGGTTTGTTCCTCTTGGTTTAGAGAATATTAAATATTATTCTATATGTTCTGAGATACTAAAATTAGTATTAGTATTAGTATTAATTCGTTTTTGAGAAGTGATGATAATATCACTAGTTCCTTCAAACTTATAAGAATGGTCATAATACCATATTCCCTTTGTTTTAAGAATGGTTCAAGTACCATATGAGAATGGTCTCAGTATCATATTTTAGTGGTCATAGCACCATATTCGAATGGACTAAAGTCATAGCGCACTGGTTTTAGTATCATATTTGAGGGTGTAATTCTTGTCCGATATCTACAGTGCGATATTTATCGGTATCAATTGAACTGAGCTGTTTTATCCTAGGGACTTCGTGGTTGATCGTCTGCCTTGCACAATTTTGGGCAGTGCCGCGAAACGTCTTAAAGAAAGCGACCTAGTACGCGACTCAATCCAGTAATATCTTCGGTAGCTGAAAATTATTTTAGACAATTTTTTATTTCGGAGACAACAAGACTTCTTATACCAGATTGAACCACGCTAAGCCTTTTTATTTGTTTACTAATTTAGGTTTTTTACGCTGCATTGAACCTAGCTAAGAATTTTTAGGTCAATTATTCTATTAAATAAGACTTATGATATCAGATTGAACATCGTTAAGATTTTTAGCTAAATTATTTGATTGATTAAGACTTATTATTCTGGATTAAACCATGTTAATACTTTTTAGGTTAATTATTGGTCTAATTAAGACTTATTATATTAGATTTAACCTAATTAATACATTTTAAGTAAATTATTCTATTCATTAAAAAATATGATACGAGATTGAACCATGTTAAGGTTTTTATGTCCATTTGTCAACTAATTTAGATTTTTTATACCACGTTGAACATAGTTAAGACTTTTTAGGTTAATTATTAGACTAATAAAGATTTTTTAATTATTAGAAAAAGATTCACAGAAGTAGCAGCAACAGATTCTAGATCTAAGTTTCGATGGGTTCTGATCTGAGTTTTAAAGATTCTAGATCTGAGTTTTGTTGTTGTTGATGATGAGTTCTTTGAGGTTTTTCTGAGTTTTATGCTTATGATGGATTTCAGTTGGGTTTTTTTGGGTTATTAAAATCTTCTTTATATACTGGATTTTTTATGCAAAGAGATGAAACCAAACAAAAATCCTGCAGTGAATCACAATACAAAGACACCGACTGTGTACTCCTTTAATTTTTTTGTTTTAATTTTAATAATTTGTTGGTTTTAACTTTTAATTTTAAATTTGAGTTTGGTATGAAAATCCATAAAAAAACTACCCTCAAACAACTAAAACCCAGAACAACAAATTTAAAACTAAAACCAAAAGAAGAAAAAAAATTCAGACGCAGATTTGATGTGTTTGGAGATAAGAAATTACAGTAAATTTATCATCTAGATTTTCATTTTCATTTGATAACATGACATCAGGTTCTTGGTTTGGACATTTTTATATTTTAGTTAGTGCTTAAATATCAATTTGAAGTTCTTATAGGAAATATAGGTAAATATCACCAATGTGCAAAATGTATAAATATTGAATCTTAATTTTATATTAATATTATCTAGGTAACCTGCTATAATAGGTTTTTTTTTACTCTCTCATGGTGGGAGACCCATCTCATTCTCCCACCGTAGAAGGAGCCAAGCCTTGAATCATTAGAAAAAAGCAACAAACAAAATCAAACTCATGGAACAACACAAACCACGAAAAACAAGAGTAAAAGATAAAAAACCAACACTAAAGAGCTCACACGCAAAGCATATGAAGCATCACAACAACACAACAACAACTCTTAAAATAAAACAACACACACTAGATGCTCCACATCACCGACAGAGGCAATCAATTGGACTCTTTAAGGAGTTGCTTTGCAGGTGCAATACACAATAGTTTTGGTTAAGAGTATAAGATAAAGTTGTTACAATTGAACTTGTTATTCTTTCTGCAATTCACTTTCCAGTGCATGTTGCTTCCTGTGTATGCTGATTTTTTTTTTCTTTTCATATTTCAGATTGTACAATCCGAATTAGAACAAATTTGGATCGCAGGTTCCGAATTCAACTTTTATGCTTGTATATTGATTTTCAGTTATGAGTTTGTATCTGTATTGGACCATTTCGGAACGCACCTTCCGAAAATAGGTGTTTTTGGAAGCTAAAATCCGAACCTGTATTCAATTTGGAATTTAATGTCATCAATTTTCTCCCCAACCCCACCTTCAATTTTTCACTTCATCAATATGTTTGATGATTTTGTTTTTAGATTAAAAAAGAAAAAGGGAATGAAGAACACTGATATTCAAATCTGAAACTTTGTGTTTGGAAGCACGACGTAATTTTTCATCTAAGCGCACGACACGTACTGCAGCGCTATACATCCAAAAGACCAATGTTACATTTATACACATATATCAGAATTATCATCTATGTAATGTAATAGCTTGATGATACAAACCAAAAATAAAAAGATATCAGACTTATCATCTATACACATACTATATGATTTATTTTTTCCTTTCACCACCACTTTAATTTGGTTCGGGTCTCAGTTCTAACATCAAGTGGTTCCATTCCCCATCCGATCGTAGTTGCAAGATCGAACCGTGATCCTTCCTATCAAGTTCAGTGTCAATCACCACTAAACCAACTAACGATTGGTTATATATGATATTCTATTAACAATCTATACATAAAATATTTCCTGTCATAATTTACGGTCCTACTTTCCAGTCAACTCGTAAATGTCATTTGAATTTTTTTTTTTTTACTAAAATCGAACCAATCCACACCGGGAACATTCTTAGTGTCTCCATGACATTAATAAGAAAATAAAAAAAGAAGATAAGTTTTGTATTGAAAATATTTTTTTTTTTAAATTTTGAAATAATAAATTACACAAGTTAGCAAAATCATTTTACTATATTAGTTAAACACTAATTTCTATTTTTTATTTTAATTAATACAAAAGTGCTTTACCAAAGAGAAAAAAATACAAAAGTGGCATGGAATGACTGTAACAAGTGAGCGCCCGTGCAATATAGACGACTTGTTAGTCGTGCTATATAGCATAGTTGTTTGTTTTTAGATTAAAAAAGAAAAAGGGAATGAAGAACCCTGATATTCAAATCTGAAACTTTGAGTTTGGAAGAAGAAAAAGGAAGTGAAGAACTAACTTCATGAAGAACACTCATAATCAGATATGGTAATGACAATTTTCGGATATTGTATTCCGAATGGCAATTTTCCAAGATTGATGGTAATTTTGGATTTTTGGGGGGCCTAGTAGCATCTTAGGGAGTCTAAAAAGCAATTTTCCTGCAATAAATGGTGGTCAAATTTTCTTTTAAATGGCTTGCACTTGTTGGCGGATAAGGCCCTTCCAATTTGTTGATATTTTCTTTTAGGCCCCTATGTTGCTCTAAAGCCTCCCGTCTTGATCAAATTACCCCTAGTTAATTTCGAAATGACTTTTTAAAAAAAAAAAACTGATATTTCGGAATTTAGGTGCCGAAATGACGTATTTTTCAAAAAAAATTTATATTTCGGAACGTAAACGTGCAAAAATTACATAATTTTGGCTCGTAGGTGCCAAAATGAACTAATTTCAAATTTTACGTTCCAAAATGGTTTTTAATTTTCAATTTTTTATATTTCGGAAGTTACAATCCGAAATTAACTAATTTCGGAACATAGGTGCCAAAATCGGGCGTTTTCGATTTGTATCCTCCAAACCATCCAGAATCCAAAAAATAAGGGTATTTTAGAATTTTTGGGGGTTTATGAGTAACATAAGAGGCCTAAAAACCACAAATCCAATTTGTTGTGCAAAGCTTGTAGGCAGGCCAATCTTCCAAGAAGTCTTCTATCAAAAAAAAATTCTTTCCGCTATTTTTCTGGTAGTGTACAGATCGAAGTTTGCGCTAAAGAGTTTTGTTGCAACTAGGGTTAAAACCTTTGGTCCATTCAAACAACTTCGATATCCTCGGGTTCAAATTCCTTGTACTAGTCAATCTGACACTCGAAACATCCTTTAAATAAGAAAATGATCTGAACTTGTGCATTTATATTAAACTTATAAATTTTTAATAAATAATAGTTGTTTTTTAATAAAATGTTATTATTTTTAGTTATTTTAACATGTGTTACTATATATTGTACATGTTAGACAATCTCTTATTATTACACCATTTATAGTTACCAATATTGTTTTCTCCTTTTTCAATTATTAAATTTATTTTTCTCATTTCATTAGTGAGAGATATTTTTTTTTTTCAATTCTTAAATATATTTTTCTCATATCATCCGTGAGAGATAACTAGGTAACATAAGATATATCTTTTTTTTGTTTATCTTAACTAATACTTCAATGATATTAGTTAACATGACACTTATACTAATTATATTTCTTAAAGTGTGTGAAGTGGTCAAAACAATTTTTTTATGATAAAATGGTCAAAATAATATATAATTTGAGATGAGAAATACTTTGTATTATGTATTAGATTTCGCTGGGATTAAATAAAGTTGACTATAGAAAATTTAAATTTGAGATATCATTTTTTTAATTAATCATAATATTTGTATTTTGACTCAGTTACATGTTGTATTTTTTTCGCCTCGATATCCAATTGGAGTGCATATAAAAAAAACCAATTTGAGTAAAAAAAAAAAATCTGAATATGTAAATATAAAATATGTCAACTTATTTTTTTATAAACAATGTTAGTTGTTAGTATTATAATATTATGTTAATATTCTCCTTGTCAGGACTCGAGCCCTAGACCTCTAGGGCCTTAATCCCGCTCAACTAGCTTAATCAGTTGAGCTACCCATCCCATCCAAAAATATGTCAACTTTAATTTTGATAAAATATTAAAATAAAACTACTCCTACTTATTAGTATTAATTAATTACGGAGTAGTAACTTGATTTTATTTCACACACTAAACTGGTTTAACCTGATATTCCTTGACCAATTGACTAGACACTTGATCCCTACACAGTTGGACCAAATATGTTTGTACCACATTTTTTTAATTGATCATAATATTTGTATTTTGACTCAATTACATGTTGTATTCTTCTCACCTCAATATCCAATTTAACTGCTTATAAAAAATAAAATAAAAAACCAATTTTAGTAAAAATAAAATCTGAATAGAATACAAAATGTGTCAACTTTAATTTTAATAAAATAATCAAATTAAACTACTCCTACTTACTAGTAGTAATTAATAACGGAGTAGTAACTTGATTTTATTTCACACACTAAACTGAGTTAACCTGATATTCCTTGACCAATTGACTCGATACTTGATCCCTACACAATTGGACCAAATATGTTTGTACCACATTTTTTTAATTGATAATATTATTTGTATTTTGACTCATTTACATCTTGTACTTTTGTCCTCTCAATATCCGATTTTAGCGCTTATAAAATAAAGGGTTAAATATGTTTTTAGTTCCTACATTTTGCAAAATTGTTAAGAATGGTCCCTACATAAAAAAAACCATATAATATTTTGCACTATCAAGATTAGTCCAATCCGTAGAGAATAATCCCTACATTTTGCAAAATTGTCAAGAATAGTCCCTACTGTCATACCCCAATTTTTGACCTAAGATCTCGCCTCATATCCATATGTCATACATTTTTTGTCCGGAATATTTTATACTCTTTCAAATGAAATTTCGGCAGAGAGGTATTTTAAAATACCTCATTTTTTTGGGTTTTGGTCTGATCGCCCTTGTGCCCTTTTATTTTATTTTTTTATCTTTTTTATACATTCCGTATTATTATTATTATTATTACATGCATTATCATTATTATTATTCTGATCATCATTTCTTTTTTACTTTTTTGTTTATTTTATTTTCATTATTTATTTTTTCTTTTTGTATTATCAAAAGTCAAAGTCAGAATTTTGGGGTTAGGATTCACGGACCATCAGTTATCAATCTGTCTCCTTCCCAAAACAGGGAGATTCCAATTCAACCATGGAAAGCATGTCTTTGCCTTTCCTCAATCAACCAAAACCCTAAAATTTTTGGGTTATAAATCAAAACGAATAAACTCAGAGAGAAAAAAAGGAGATCTGGCTCAGCCGCAGCACAAACCAACAAATCCAAACCCAAACTTTCTCATCTGAGAAAATCATCATCAGTCTATAACCATAAAAAATAAACGAATCCAGAATCAAAAAACTCTTTTTTTTCCAAATCAACAGAAACGAATCCAGAATAAAAAAAAACTCCTTTTTTTCCAACTCAACAGAAATCAGAACCAAAAAATACAAACAAACCTCTTTTCTTTTTCCAAATCGAAAACGAAACGGACAAGAAGAGAAAAAGATAAATCATTTTCAGAATCAAAGCACACGAAAGGTTGATTTTTTTTCTTTCTCTTTCCATTCTTTTTTTTCGATCCGGCCTGTGGGTGGTTGTTTTGTTTATTTCGAGTTTAGATTTGAGTTTAGGGAATAGATTTACATAGGTTTGATGTTAGAAGTTTCTAAAAAAATATGAAGTTTTGATGAGAGAGAGAAAGAACCGAAAGAGAGGGAAAAGAGAAATTAGCGGTGGTGAGGAAGAAGAGAGTGTGAAAAATTAATTTTTTTTAGGGTTTTGGGGTATATATACCCTGACCCAATCATGTGTGTCAGTCTATGGCCTTACAGTGCACCAGCGCACCTAGAACCATCCGATCTGATCGAATGTCCCTGGTTACTCCATCACAGTTTCTCCTTGACCAAATCAGGGACGTCTGATCAATCAGACGGCCCAGATTTCGTTATTTCCCTCTGTTTGACAGAGTGCTGCGCCCTTGGGCCTTGATGGACTGGGCCTAGTCCGTTTTGACTATCCATACCCCCCTGTCTTGCTATTTGCACCCTTGCTTTATTTATTTTTTTATTTTTTAGTATTTATTTGTTCTATCGTATTTAATGTCATTTAATTTATTTATTTGTACATTATTTACATGTTGTATGCTATGTTTAAACATCAAAACGCCAAAAGTATGCAATGTTATTTATTTTGTTTATTATTGCTTAAATATTAAAATGCAAAAAATATATATTGTGTGATTTATTTTGTTTAAGTCCAAAGGAAATGGGAAATTTTTCGTTAACCTCACGTTACGATTATTTTTGCACTTTTGCTTCTTCACAATTTTGGACCTTGAAATAAAATCATTTTTATTTAAATAAAAAAAAATGAAAAAGGAGTGGTCTGGCGGATGACTTTCCACTCTCCGGTTATTTCGGATTTCTTGCCGGATGGCTTGCGGTCCAAATAATCGACGTTCTAAAAAATGCAAATTTTCTTAAAATAATAAAAAAAAACCAAAAAAATATTCAAATATTTCAAAAAGAAATCTTTTATAATAAACCTCGACTTTCGTCGAGAGACTTTTTCAAACTTTTTTTTCAAATAAATGCTTTAACACACTTAAGCATATTTAAATATTTTTAAAAAGACTAAAAAATACAAAACAATCCAAATCTTTTGCCGCTTGGCTATTCAATTCAAAAACTTTTTTTCTCAAAAAAGTTTAGAAGTGAGTCATCTCTAGCTAGAAATTCATTTCCCCATGACATATGGCAAGAAAAATATTAAATTTTTCAGTATGTTCGTGGCGGATTAAAAAGGAGTTTAAACTTAAGATGACGACTCTGTTGGAACAAAATGAGTTTTAGTTAAAAAATACCCTAAGTTTTGATGATAATAAAATATTAAATGGACAATTAGTATTATTAATTAATGATCTAGTGTGCAGGAACAAAGTAAAAATCTTATTCACTCAGATCATCAATTGAGCCTCTGAAGGACACAGTCTGAAGCGTTTAGACTTTGAGAAGCAAGTAGCTTCAGAGCCTCTGAAGATGTCCTCAGATGCAAAAGAGAGAAACATTTCCTGAAGCTTGCGTACACCATTCAGAAGATCAATGAAATGTTATTAAGATTCTGAATGACATTCTCTGAAGAAAGACAGCTCATAACTAATGGAATAGTACAACAATCTTATCATCAAATGGAGCGTGCAGTACTCTGTACTATTTTACCTAATTTACTGAAGCGCCATTTGACAAAGAGAAGTAGTGGGATTGATTTACTCCTTCTGGAAGAAATAATCAAATCCAGCTCAGCGAAGAAGATTGTACTACCAACGGTCCTTTCGCAACGTCATTAGACTTAGAGTATAAATAGAAGACATTCTACTTGAGAGAAGACTACTGAAAGCTGCTAAAAGAAAGACTACTGCAAAATATTGAAACTCAGAGAAAGATTTAATTTGTATTCAAGCTGTGAATTGTTTCTTTCTTGTGTAATTTCTAAGTCAAATATATTTTGATATTGTTAGGCTCTGAACTGTTGTTAAGAGAGTCTAGCTTAGAACTTTCAGTCCTACTTAATCTGTGTATTAAGTTAGTGTGTGAAGTCTCTTATCTTGTGTGATTTGAGCAAGGAAGTCTCTTTGTCTTGTGTGACTTAGAGCAAGGAAGTCTCTTTGTCTTGTGTGACTTAGAGCAAGAAAGTCTCTTTGTCTTGTGTGACTTAGAGCAAAGAAGTCTCTTGCTTGTGTGCTTGAGCATTAGAATTGTAATCTTGTGAGATTATAGTGAAATACCTTGGAAGTGCAAGGGGACTGGACTACTCTCGTTTTGTGAGAGGAACCAGTATAAATTCTGTGTGTGCACTCTCTTCTCTCCCTCTCTCTCTCTCACTGTTTTATTTGTGTTTTACTTTCTGACTAGCTTCTCTTATCTGCTGCTTTACAATCTGATAGCTAGAAAAGAATTAGTTTTCAAAACACAATTCAACCCCCCCTTCTCGTGTTTTTTCACCTTCAAATGGTATCAGGAGCTCCGGTTCTGTTTTTAATCACTTCACAGTGAGACAGTAAAAGATCTTTGAAAAACATTGTATGTCTGGGGAATCCACAATTACACCTACACCTACACCTACTGCTACAGATCTCTCTCAAGTTCAATACAACTACGACACCAAGACTTCTACATCTTCAACTTCTAATCATGATTCCAGCAATAAAAAGGTTCCAGTCTTTAGTGGTGATGGTCTAAGATTTGAATGGTGGAAGGATAGCATTTACCACTACGTCAATGGAATTGATGATGAGCTTTGGGACCTAATAGAAGAAGGAGTGCCTATTGAAGGAATATGTCTTGATGGAAAGATTACTTTAGCTCAGAAGAGAGCATTGTCTGTTGAGAACAAGAAGATATTTTCCAAGCACAACAAAGTCAAACAAATCATGATGTCAGCTATATCTCATGATGAATACACCAAAATAATGGATAGATCTATAGCAAAAGCTATGTATGACTCTCTCTGCTCAAACTATGATGGTAATAAGCAAGTTCAGAATGCCAAAGCAAGACTCCTGGTTCAGCAGTATGAGCTTTTTGCCATGAAACCCGAGGAAGACATTGAGACTATGTTTTCTAGATTTCAGACTCTAGTGTCTAATCTCAGGATTCTGAAGAAAAGCTATACAACCACTGATCATGTGTGGAAAATCCTGAATAGCTTGACTGACAAATGGAGACCTAAGGTTACAGCCATTGAAGAAGCTAAGGATCTTGAGACCATTACTCTTGAATCAGTCATCAGCAATCTCAAGAGCCATGAGATGGTATTGAATGCTGATGTAGTAAAGAAGAAGGAAAGTTCAGTGACTTTAACTTCAACCAAGAAGTCTTCCAAAGCACTCAAGGCTAAAACTCTGGAGGTTGAGGAGAAATTTTCTTCAGATGATCAAGGAGATGAACAAAATGAGGAATTTTCCATGTTCACTAGAAACTTTCAAAAATGGGCAAAAGTGAACAAAAGTCACAAAGGAAATAGCTCAAGGAATGCTTCTAGTAGAGATGAGAAGAACTGCCTCAAGTGTAACAAACCAGGACACTTCATTGCTGATTGTATTGAAGCATCATCAAAGGACAAGAACAAGAAATTCAGTAGCAAGAGAGAGAGCTACAAGAGGAGAATCCAAAAGAGCTTAATGGCAACATTTGAGAACCTGGAAACATCCTCAGATAGTGATGATGAAGAAGCAAATGTGGCTCTGATCGCTACAACTAATGGAGACTCTGAAGAATTAGACTCTGAACGATCAGACTCTGAAAAATCTGAACAGGTACTTTTAAATTATTCTAAAGAACAATTTTTAACCTACCTTGGTATGTCTCTAAGCAAGTTTGCTGAATCATCCACTAAACTAAAACTTTTAAAAACACAGAAGGATGAGTTAGCAAAGAAAGCTGAACATTTTCAAGCTCTATATAAAAATTCTTTAATCAAAATTGAAGAACTTGAAAATGGGTGCACAAGATGTAACAAACCTACTGATGAGCATGAGGTTGCTCTTCAGGAGTTTGTCCATCAGAACGTCAACAAGTGTAAGATGGCGTCTATGATTTAGTGTTTGAAAAATAAAGGTGAAGGAATTGGTTACTCATATGGGAAACAAAATTCCTATGTTTGTTTGAATAATACTCTTGATAATCTTTATTCAACCTTTGTACCTGCGAAAAGCAAAGGCAAAGTTGTGGTTGTTTTGGACTCTGAGGGTACCTCTGGGGTCTGCAAAACTAGCTCTGAAGTCACTTCAGAGGTTGTTTCTCAGAACCCCAAAGAAAGCGACTCTGAACCTAAGCATTCAGAACATGAGACTGTCAAGTCTAAGACTCTGAAAACTTTGGGACTCAGAAGCTCACCCAATCAGACTCTAAAACAAACCAAGCTGATGATAAATAATCAACATAAGACTCTGGTAAGCAAAACTAATCCTAGATTAGAAGAGAAACCTAAGTCCTATAGTGATTATAAATCAAAGCCTCAATTTCAAAAACAATGGACTAAGAAGGTCAATTTTCAAAGACTAAACTTTCAAAAGAAATTTTTTAAGAGTCCACAAAGCTTTTCACAGAGGCAAGAAAGAACTAAAGATTATAGAACTAACCAAACTGGACCCAGAAAGCAATGGGTACAAAAATGTAAAATTGTCTACCATTCAGATCTTCCTTGTAGGAAAAACCATTTCAAATCAGATGAATGGAAGCTAGTGATCGGCCATGGAAGGAAAAATTATGTTCCCAAACATTACTTTACTTCCATAGCTGCTGAAATGGAGAAAGCTAATGAGTATTGGAGAGAACTTCACAATGAATGTGGAGAGTATTATTACAATGATTGACCTTGTTTATTCTACAGTTATCCAGACTGAAAGAAAATGGTAATCAATCATGGTATCTGGATAGTGGATGTTCAAGGCACATGACTGGTAATAAGAAAATGTTCACATCATTAAACCTTGAAGATGGTGGAACAGTTGGCTTTGGAGGTAACCAGAAAGGCAAAATCAAAGGTACATGTATTGTAGGTAACTCCTCCCTTTTAATTAAGAATTTATGGTTTGTAGATGGACTCAAACACAACCTATTTAGCATTAGTCAATTTTGTGAATATGGGTTTGTGGTTAATTTTGATAAGGGGTCATGTACTGTAATTAGAGAATCTGATAAGTCCATAGTGTTCAAAGGTAAGAGAATAGGCAATGTGTACAAAATAAACCTTTCTGATTTGGCAAACCAAGAGGTCAAATGCTTGCTAACTCTGAGTGAAGAGAAGTGGGTATGGCATAAAAGGTTAGGTCATGCTAACTGGAGGTTAATCTCTAAGCTTAGAAAACTTGACCTTGTCAGAGGCCTACCTAAGCTTCACTATCATTCAGATGCTCTTTGTGGATCCTGCCAAAAAGGAAAGAGTGTGAAAACTTCTTTTAAACCTAAACATGTTGTCTCTACCTCTAGGCCCTTAGAACTAATCACATTGATTTGTTTGGTCCTGTGAGCACAACCTCAATTAATGGGAAGAAATATGGATTAGTCATTGTTGATGATTACAGTAGATGGACTTGGGTTAAATTTCTCAGAAATAAGGATGATGCATATGATGTCTTTAGTAGTTTTTGCACACAGATACAAAAAGAAAAAGGTTTACACATTTTAAAGGTTAGAAGTGATCATGATGCATGAGACTAACATTGCCAAGTATCTGTGGGCAGAGGCTGTAAACACATCATGTTATGTTCATAATAGAATCTATATTAGACCTATTTTGAATAAAACTGCATATGAACTATTTAAGGGAAAGAAACCTAGTGTATCCTATTTTCATCAATTTGGTTGTACATGTTACATTCTGAATACAAAAGTTCATCTAAAGAAATTTGATGCTAAAGCTTATAAGGTTATCTTTATTGGATACTCTGAACGCTCAAAAGCATACAGAGTGTATAATTCTGAAACTCACTCAGTGGAAGAAAGTATGCACATAAAATTTGATGACAAGCAGCCTGACAAAGTGTCATAGCTAGTTGAGAACTTTTCAGATCTACAACTATCAGATGATGAAGAATCAGAACCTGAAGGAACATCAGAACCATCTCAACCAACTTCTGAAGAAACGATTTCAACTCCTGAAACTTTGGACTCTGAAGATCACTCAGCATCAGAAATTATCAGAAGCAGTCCAAGCAGAGTTGAACAATCAAAGCATTCTTTCAAATACAAATCTTCACATCCTGAAGAGCTAATCTTGGGTAACAAGGACAGTCCAAGGAAAACTAGATAAAGCTTCAGAAATGAAGACTCATTAATTGGATTAATCTCCTTGGTGGAACCAAGTTCAACTGATGAAGCACTAGCTGATGATGCATGAATTGTAGCAATAAAAGAAGAGTTAAACCAATTTGAAAGGAATGAAGTATGGAGCTTAGTACCCAAACCTTCTCAGAAGAATATTATTGGAACAAAATGGGTCTACAGAAACAAGATGAATGAACAAGGAGAAGTTGTTCGTAATAAGGCAAGACTAGTAGCTCAAGGGTATAGTCAACAAGAGGGGATTGACTATACTGAAACATTTGCTCCAGTTTCTAGACTTGAGGCTATTAGATTACTCTTTTCCTACGCTACACATCATAATATAATTTTATATTAAATGGATGTTAAAAGTGCATGCTTAAATGGTTACATTTCTGAAGAAGTATATGTCAAACAACCTCCTGGTTTTGAGGATGCTTCACATCTTGACCATGTGTTTAAGCTAAAGAAATCACTCTATGGTCTGAAACAAGCTCCCAGAGCTTGGTATGAAAGGCTGAGCAATTTCTTAGTTGAAAAAGGTTTTCAAAAAGGTCAAGTTGACAATACTCTCTTTAGTAAAACATTTAAGAATGACATTTTAATTATTCAAATTTATGTTGATGACATTATTTTTGGATCTGCTAATCCATCTTTGTGCAAGGAATTTTCTAAGATTATGCAGGAAGAATTTGAAATGAGCATGATGGGAGAGCTGAAATTGTTTCTGGGAATTCAAATCAACCAAAACAAAGATGGAACCTACATTCATCAGACTAAGTATACAAAGTAGCTGCTGAAGAAATTCAACATGGAAGACTGCAAATCAATTTCAACACCAATGCATCCAACAAGCAGTCTCAGCAAGGATGATTCAGAAAGCAAAGTAGATCAGAAGCTATATAGAGGTATGATAGGCTCTCTACTTTACCTAACTGCATCACCTGATATTTTATTCAGTGTTTGTTTGTGTGCTAGATTCCAATCAGATCCTAGAGAATCTCATTTTACTGCTGTAAAGAGAATCTTTAGATATCTGAAGGGAACCACAAATCTTGGTTTATTTTATACGAAATCAAATGATTATAAGCTGGTAGGATTTTGTGATGCTGACTATGCTGGAGACAAGATAGAGAGGAAATCCACAAGTGGCAATTGTCAATTTGTTGGAGAGAATCTCATATCTTGGGCCTACAAAAGACAAACTACTATAGCTTTGTCTACAGCAGAAGCAGAATACATATCAGCAGCCAAGTGTTGTACACAACTACTCTGGATGAAATATCAGTTAGAGGATTACAAAGTTAATAGTTACAATATTCCACTTTTCTGTGATAACACTGCAGCTATTCAACTTTCTAAAAATCCAATTTTGCATTCAAGAGCTAAACACATTGAAATTAAACATCATTTTATAAGAGACCTTGTTCAGAAGGGTAGTGTAAATATTTAATACATTGAAACTGAAAGACAATGGGCTGATATTGAAAATCTGACACCTTGTAGACAGATGCTACGCAAGATGCTACAGCAATGTTCGTAGCAATAAATCACACAGTAAATAATGCAGCCGTAAATAGCAGAACAGTAAATAACACAGTAGGTTTGTTAAACAAGTTCGGCGTAATCGCGACCTACTCTGGGGGATACCAATCCAGGAGGAATCCACTATAATAGTACTAGTTCTAAGTTCTCAGCAAACGCCCCGTTTACAACTTATCACCTAGTCACTTCCCGTGCTAACTCTACCTAGGAACTCCTAGATATGAGACCCCGTCTCACTCCTATTAAAACAATACTCAGAGAGTTACTCACTGTAACAGACACTCAAACAATCAATAACAAACCTACCTCCGTGCTTCAAAGTTTAGGAGTAAGTTCACACAATTCTAATCTCCGTACTTAAAAGCTTAGGAGAGGACACGCAAATACAACTCAAGTAACCAGTCCTAAACTTGCATCAACTTGACACAAGAAAGGCTCACAATAAACAAGCAAAACTCTAAAACCCTAAAACACACACTTTTAGTAAACACGGCTTTAGATAATCGTAAACAAGGTTTAGGTCTTCATATATATAGCCTTGAGATCGCAGGTCCTTGTTGCGCAAGAAAAGGCTTCAGAATTAATCTGAACCATTGAGATGATCAGCATAAAAGATTTACTTCAAATATTCTTCAAAGATTGACTTCAAAAATATTTTCTTCAAATATATTTTCTTAAGGAACAAGGCGCAGCTTGGTCTGTTAAAACGTGCGCAATCTTTTATTCTCAAACAAATCTTTCTAAAATTTTATATAAAAATTCTGCGCAACACAGTAGCAGTAGCGCTGTACTTCATATGCTACAACATCTTGTCCAGCATTTTGGCTAGAGTTAGTTTTTGCAAAATTGTAGCCAACATACAAAAACCCAACAATCTCCCCCTTTGGCAAATTTTGGCTAAAACAACTTTAGACCAGTTTGTGGAGAGATACAGATCATACTTTCCTTCGAGTCAACATAAACACACAACTAGGAAAGAAAGCAGACAATAACATCAGAGGCATGCAACAGCGGATCATACACATCTAGCCTCATGAAGTACAACTAGAGAGAAATAAACTCTCATAATAGTGGATTCAAAAATAAGACTCCTTCATTTCATGCATAGGTATGAGATTACTCCCCCTCAAAACCTGCATATCATTAACAGACAGAACATACTATACCAGATGCTATAGCATTTGTTGTCACATCATGCACAGAACACCAGAAAACCTTCAGAGAATCAGAGATATAAATATATTACTCCCCCTTTTTAGGCATAAATTTGTCAAAGAGTATCATCGGAGCAACAAGCAATACCAGAACAAAGAACAACCACAGAGTGCAAAGAACAGATCAAAGAGCACACACATGTGCAACAATTAACAAGAACATAGTCCAAAAAGTACCAGAACATAAGAACCATAGAGTACCAGCGCAAAGGAGACATAGAGTTCATATTACAGGCCATATGCACATGCAGGTGCAATTAGAAACAGGGCATAGGCCACACAATAACATCCAAAATATCAAGCAGAACAGACAAGAGGACTGGCATCAGAATGCTCTTCCTCCACCCTAGTATCACCACCTACATCATCTGTATCATCTTCAGTAACATGAGGAATAACACTTGAAGTGCCTTCTATTCCAGCACATGCAGCTGCTGTTTTCTCAAACTCTAAAGTGTGGACAACAAGATCCACCATACCCTTCTTCTCACCCAAAATCCTACTAACCTCCTTGAGATCAACAATTATTTGATCCCTTGTCAGAATATTTGTTGGCTGCCTAGCATTATGTGCAGCAACAGGTGCAACAATATCTGCAGCATGTGTCCCTTCAAACAATCTATAATCCAATGACAAGTCAGATTCCATTCTTTTGGGCACATCAGCCTCAGTATAGATACCAGGGTGTTGATTCAAGATAATATCACAGATCAGAGTAGGAAAGACAATTGGCATTTTCACAGCATGTGATTTGCCATGCATACCAGTTTCATCAAAAATATAAGTTCCATAGTCAAATTTTGATCTAGTCCCTATAGCATATATAAGTTTAGCCAAACCTGAAGCTACACTGTTAGAATGTGTAGTGGGAGACAAAGATTTGGAAACATGGGAGAGAGAATAATGACCGTGAGAGAGTGATGATGGATGAGGGAGTTGGGAAGTTTTCCCTTGAATTACGTGCACCATGTAGTGGAGGGAGGGAAAAGTGGTTACTCGTATTACGTACAGTAATTGCTACATCTCTTCAAATAAGCAAACACCAAGTTTGCTTCGTAATTTTTCAAACTGAACTGCATCAAGAGCTTTTGTAAAAATATCTGCAAGTTGTTCATCAGTAGTAACATGCTCAAGAGTAATCACCTTTTCTTCAACAAGATCTCTAATAAAATGGTGCCTAATATCAATATGTTTTGTCCTACTATGTTGTATAGGATTTTTTGAAATATTAATAGCACTCAAATTATCACAATATAGTGTCATGACATCTTGTTCCACATTATATTCTTTCAACATCTGCTTCATCCATAATAATTGAGAACAACTACTACCAGCAGCTATGTACTAAGCTTCAGCAGTGGACAATGAGACACAATTTTGTTTCTTACTGAACCATGATATAAGATTGTTACCTAGAAAGAAACATGCCCCTGAAGTACTTTTTCTACCATCAGCACTTCCAGCCCAATCAGCATCACAATATCCTATCAAAGTAGTACTTTCACCATGAGTATACAGAATTCCATAATCACACGTACCATTCACATACTTAAGAATTCTTTTGACTTGAGTGAGATGACTTATCTTTGGTTCAGCTTGGTACCTTGCACAAACACCCACAGCAAATGTAATATCTGACCTACTGGCAGTAAGGTAAAGTAAGCTTCCAATCATACTTCTGTACAAGCTTTGATCAACAACAACACCATTTTGATCTTTGGTAAGCTTCAAGTGTGTTGCTGCAGGAGTTCTTTTATTTTTTCCTCCATCTTGACTAAACTTTTTCACAATGTTCCTTGCATATTTGCTTTGATAAACAAATATACAGTCACTCATTTGTTTTACTTGGAGTCCAAGGAAGTATGTTAGCTCATCAACAAGGCTCATTTCAAATTCTGATTGCATTTGCTGCACAAAATGCTGCACCATCTGTCCTGACATTCCTCCAAAGACTATGTCATCAACATAAATTTGGGCTATAATCAATTTTCCTTCCTCTTCTTTTACAAATAAGGTCTTATCGTTTCCACCTTTTCTGTAACCTTGACTTAGGAGAAATTCAGTAAGCCTCTCATACCAAGCTCTAGGAGCTTGTTTTAATCCATATAGCGCCTTTTTCAGCTTATGGACATGATTTGGTAGGCTAGGATCTACAAATCCTTTTGGCTGCTCAACATACACCTCCTCATTTAAGTACCCATTGAGAAAAGCACTTTTCAAATCCATTTGAAAGAGTTTAAACTTCAAGATACATGCAACACCTAAGAGAAGCCTTATGGATTCAAGACGAGCAACAGGTGCAAATGTCTCATCAAAATCAACTCCTTCTATCTGAGCATTGTTGGAACAAAATATGTGTTAATACACACCCTTAAGTTTTGATGATAACAAAGTATTAAATGGACAATTGAAGGTACTAATGTTTAAATTAAGTGCGGAAGAATTCAACGTTTAATCAACAGCACACTTAATTTAAACTCTGATGAAACCAATGGAAGTCTGAATATTTAGACTCTAAAAGAGTTCAGATGCTACAACGTGGTCAGAAGCTATACAAAGTTCAGAAGCTCAAAGTAGATCAGAACGTCTGAAAGCTGTTCAGGAACTCTAAGGAGTTTAAGAAGCTCAAGGATGTTCAGAGGCCTACAAGAGTTCAGAGGCTGTCTGCTAGTCATAAGTCATTCAGAGGATGAAGACGTTCAGAAGCTGAATTACGAAAGACTATCAGAGGCCAACAATTCAAAGACCAATCAGACTCCAAGTTATCAAAGGTTCATCAGAAGCAAAGGAATTCCCAGTCATCAGAGGGCTACATCAACTACAACTTATCAAGCCTGATGACTTGTTCTAAGGTCAACTAAAATGCAACGGTCACAAAGGATATGATCCCTCTCTCTAGGAGCTAGTTGTATCTTATAACTGTACCATTGGACAGACAGCAAAGGTGAAGCTTCTCTGCAAAGGAAGACGTGGCTTTACTCAACGGATCTTCAATGTCTACAGCTGTCCAAGTTGCAACGGGAATTTCTCCAACGTCTCAATGTCTTTCTCAACTCATATAAATATGCCAAAGAAAGAATTGATGACTAGCGCTCACCATTAGATAAAATCTCTCTGAAGAAAGTGAGAATTTGAATTGTAATAGATAATATCTCTCAAATGAAGTGAGCATAGAAACTAGCTTAGAGCCTCTGAAGTTATTATGTTTGTAATAAGTTTTAAGCTCTTAAGTTAGTAGTAAGTCTTCTGCTTAGTGTAGAAGCAAGTAAGTCTTCTGCTTAATGTAGAAGCAAGAAAGTCTTCTGCTTAGTGTAGAAGCACGTAAGTCTCAATCTTAGTGATTAGAGCAGTGAAGTCTTGAGCCTGTGTGCTTGAGCAAGGAAGCCTCTGATCTTGTGTGATCAGAGCAAGGAAGTCTCTCTGTCTTGTGTGACTTAGAGCAGGAAGTCTGAAGTTTGTGTGCTTGAGCAAGGAAGTCTTTGATCTTGTGTGATCAAAGCAAGGAAGTCTCTATGTCTTGTGTGACTAAGAGCAGGAAGTCTTGAGCTTGTGTGCTTGAGCAACTATTGTAATCCGAGTGATTATAGTGAAACTCTCTTGGAAACAAGGGGACTGGAGAACTCTCAATTTGTGAGGGGAACCAGTATAAATTGTTGTGTGTTCTTCTCTCTCTCACTCTCTCATTTACTCCTTCATCATTCATAACGTCATAAGTTAATTGTGTGAATAATCCGCTGTGCTTTAAAGACTCTGAAAAGATTTAAATATCTTGGAAAGTTTTTAAATATCCAAAACACAATTCAACTCCCCTTCTTGTGTTTTCTCCACGCACCTTAAATTGGTATCAGAGCTCCGGTTCTGAGCTTAAATTAAGATCTGAGCAACAATAAAAATCCTTCCACATCAGGGTCTAATCAAACTTCCAGTATTGTTTCTAGAGCTAC
This sequence comes from Trifolium subterraneum, assembly GCA_951799995.1. Classification (NCBI taxonomy): domain Eukaryota; kingdom Viridiplantae; phylum Streptophyta; class Magnoliopsida; order Fabales; family Fabaceae; genus Trifolium; species Trifolium subterraneum. The sequence goes on from OX637467.1 coordinate 26,088,656, forward strand.
TACTCTTTGTCTCATTAGTGATGATAATGAAAGCATTCAGTGGGCAACAGTAAATGGCCTGTTAGATCAATATGAGGAGTTTATGATGGAGGAAAATGAGAGCATTGAGAAAATGAACATAAGGTTTCAAGCTATCACAAGCAAGCTTGAAGAGCACAACAAAAAACTCAGCAACAAAGAGCTTGTAAGCAAGTTGCTGAGAAGTTTGCCTCTGGATTGGAATGAAATTCCACATTCTATAGAGGAAACTGAAGACATCAATTCAATGAGTCCTGAATCATTGATTGATTTACTCAGAGTCCATGAATTGGCTCTGAAGGATATGCAAGAGTTGAAACGTGAAGAAGCAGAAGCAGCAAGGAAAGGAAAGCAAGCATTGGAGCATGAAGATCTTGTTGAAGAACCTGATGAAGAGTATCTTGAAAGATTTTCAAGAAAAATTCAAAGATGGTACATCTTCAAGAAGAATGGAGGAAGACTAGCTAAAGGAATGACAACATGGGATGTAGTAGACAACTTCTCTGAAGATGAGTCTGAAAGAGCACCAAGAGCTGAAGGATCAAGTTCTGAAAATGGCTCAGACTCTGAAGACTCAGGCTCTGATGAAAAGTCAGAACCTGAGAGCAAAGAAAGCATCCAGAGAACAATAAATCAGGTATATTCTAGTCTTTCCAAAGCTAAATTGATCAAGCATCTTAATAAGACTTTACTTAAACTCTCTAATAGTCAGCAAAAGTATAAAAAGCTTAAAGCAGACTATGAGAATTTAAGTAAGCAAGCAAATCACTCTAAAGGTCTCGAACAAAAAGATTTTATCAAAACCAAAGACCTTGAAAATGATTTTGCTATATGTTACAAACCCTTTGAGCACTCTCTAGCTCTCAAAGAGTACTGTAACATCAATGCTGATCAAAATAAAATTGTTTCCATGCTTTGCAACCTTAAGACCAACAATACTAATGGGATTGGATACTCTAGTAGTAAAACATTAGAGGAACCAAGCTCATTAGTTATTGATGGAAGCTTCTCACTTCCAAATCTTTACACTACATTTGTATCTGATAGTTCTCAGATGAAACAAATGAAGGATGAAGATTTGGCAACTAACAGTCTAGGACCCTCAAGCAAGTGGGTACCAAGAGACAAAATTGTTTACTTGATTGCAGGAGAAACTAAGACTCTGAACCTTCCAATCACATGGATGCATGTGACTGTGAATGGAAGAAGAGCAATTGTGCGTAGAAGGCACATTCTTTAAGAGTCAGATGGAGAAGAAGATGAAGAGGAGTACATAAGGAGCAGAAGGGAGTATGAAGATTTGGAAGCTTGTTTTGAAGATGATAACAACTCAGTGTGGTGGAGTGATTGCTCAGGCTATGACTCTGACTACACCTAATCAAGAAAACTTCAATGCAAGGTAAGTATGCTTAACTCCTGAATGACATATTCAGAGGAATAACTTTCAATGGTTTGAAAATGTCTTCCTAGGATACACAATGTTCAGTACTAAAAACCTTGAAAAAATCCTGTCTGAACATATTTTCTTGTGCCCTGAAAGACTTGTTTTTCAGCCTCTGAAGTTCTTCAGGCTTCAGCATCTGAAGAATCTCAGACTCTGAGAAACGTTTCAACCTCTGACAGTTAAGCCTCTGAATACAAAATGAATTGGAAACGTTTAAGTATTTTTACTAAAACGTTTTGGCGCCAAGGAGACAACACGCATACACGTTATGATTGGTTTGAATGCAGTTAATGATTAGTCTGTTTTACTTTCTTTAATATATTGTGTGTTTTTAATTTGTTTTATGTTTTCTAAAAACTCTTAAACACTCACACCTTATACTATCAAACTCTTGCTCTTCAAAGCTAGAACAAACTCTATCTCTCACTTTAGCATCTTCCACACCCTAACCTTCTGAAATGGCATCTACTTCAACATCAATTCCAGAATCCTTGTTTATTTTTCCTGATAACTTTCCGATCAACACCATTGCTTGCGAGGAGATGTTTTCTACAGGTTTATCTCTCAAGATGGAGGGAAAATCTCTGAACCTGGTTATGGAACAACCAGTGGACTTTGATAGTCTGGAAAAGAACCATCTTGATGTCCTAAAGTTCTTTTCTAATCACAAAGGGAGCTTTAGGTACATGAATTTATTAAATGGTCCAATTTATCCTACTCTGGTGAAAGATTTCTGGATTAGAAGCAAGGTGAGGACTGTTGAAGACTATCACAAGGAGCTAGCTGCAAGGAGAGAAGAAAAGATTGAAAATGAAGACAAGACTCCTGATGAGTTAGGTTTAAGAGTCATTGAAGAAACGGAGGTGCATTCTGTTGTGTGCGGATTTAAAGTAATTCTCACTGCTTCAAACTTGGCTAAGGTGTTATCCATTCCAAATGAAGGCATCTACTATACCTTTAGTCGCAATGAAGCACAGAATTCTATGTTTCTGAAGATTATGACAAGACAATGCTACGTCAAGGGGACAAGCTGTGAGAGCAATAAGATAGGTGATCTGAAGCCCACTCAGCAGATGATAGCCAAAATCATGTCAAGTTCTATATTTCCAGGAAGTGAAAATCCTGATCATTTGTCATGGGATCATAGACACTTTGTCTATTTTCTCACAAGGAAATATGATTTAAATTGGGCTAAATACATCTTTGATCAACTATGCAAATCTGTGCTCTTATCTCAAAATCAGGCCAAGTCTGATATACATGTAGTCTACCCAAGGGTCCTCAGTGAGATTTTCTATCAGTGTGGAGTAATAGATATAATCAAAGCTGCTGGTCATGACTACTTGTTAAGAGAATTCAGAGCCTCCACATTATCTGCGCATTCACTAGCTTACATGAACCTGATGTCAGAACATGAAGTACAACCTTCAGAATCTCTGGTATATCAGTCTCACTCAGAACCCTCCTTGGTTAAGAAATGGAACATTGGCATACCTACAATCTCTTGTGACATTGTCAATAAGTATATTCAACTGTTGGACAACCTAGGAGAAGGATTTGAGACTGAGAAGGTAGAGTTGAAGAAGAAGAGAAGAAGGTTAGTGAAAGCTTATAAAGTTGAAGGCTCAAAGAGTGATGATGAACCTCTCAGCGTCAGAAGAAGGAAGCTTGTCAAGGAGTCTGAGGAAAAGATTAATAAAAGCTCAGATCATAACAGATCAGGTGATGTATCTAAACCTGTTGTTGCTACTACTCAAGACTTTCAGTTAACCTCATCATCAAACCAACTCACTCCAACTCAAAACCAAGCAAGTTCTGAAGATAACCTTACCATAAAACAACTCATATCAGAACCTTTTAAATCAACTCACCCTGAACCAGTCTTCATCAACATATCATCATCATCATCTTCAACTGATTCTGACCCTAATGAGTTAGATGAGATTCTCGCTAATTTTGAACTGCTTAATGCCAAGTCTAAGCATAAAATAGCTCAATCATCTATGGCTCAAACCTTTTCAAACCCTCATACACCCACATATCAAACATCATCTGAACATATTATTTCAGAAGAAAATCTGAACCTTTCACCATCAGACCATGTTGAGGCTATGATCAATGAACTTTCTACAGAAGATTTCCATCTCAAAAACTTTGATCATACCAGCCCTAGTCCTCAACAATCCCAACATTTTCCTACTCTCTCCACTCCCCAACTCACAAATACACCCTTATCAAATGAACCTCATCCCACCCAATCAAACAATCCTGATGTCTTAGGCAATTGCAATGACTTGTTTAAACAGATACATGGTCTTTATGATCTAAGGCAAACAAATATGCCTTCATCTGAGTATGCTTCTCAATGGATAAGTCTGACAGAGGAACTGGTGAAAGAAGTGCACAATCTTCAAAAGGCAGCTATGGAAGAACAGAAGATGTTTGACAAAGGGAAAGCTATCAATGCTGGGAAGGACATTCAGAATCAAATGGACACAGAGAGGAATCATCCTGAATCCTCTGCTGCAAGAGAAAAGGTGGATGATCTGAATGTTCCTCCTCAAGACAGTCTGAGGGGTGATCAAGCAAATCAACAGTATCTAAGGAATCCCTTCTATGAAGATGACATCAGAAGGATTCAAGCAAAAGTAGACAAGTTTGTGGGATTGATGGAAGAAGTAAATGCCAATCAGAAAAACATCATGACAACCCTAGCATCTCTCTGTAGTCAACCCCAACCTTAGGACTTGTTTAATTGCTTATATAACTTTATGATTGATAATTTGCAAAGCATCCTGATTAGGTTAAACTTTTGTTTAGGTTAAAATTCTAATTGAAAATCGGACATACCTATTCACTGTATTTATCTGAATATGCAAGTTGTTAATTCTGTTTGGTATGTCGTTTGTTTGTTTGTTTTAACTCTTTAAATGATTTCTATCTTGCAAAATAATCTTTCAAACACTTGAATTTCATTCACTTTTCATAAGTACAATATGTGGATATTCTTAAAGTATCAAATTACATAACAAGAGAAGGCATAAAAGTAAGAAATCAAAACTAACAAGCCAAAGTAATGAGTTTTATCTCATTAAGAACTAAAGTTGTTGACTACATATCTATCTCCTAAAGACTACTTCTGGAAGCCTCCAAGGGATGACCTTGGAGAAGGGACTGATATTCTTGAAGAAACCATGCATAAGTTTGGTTTCCTTCAGGAATGTCAGTTTGCCCTTCTTAGGCTATGGACTTCAGTTTGATTTTCTTCAGGAAGATATGTCTTCAGAACTTAAAACAGTCAGAGTCCAAAGATTTCTCTTCAGACTCTGAACTGAGTTCTTCTGTAAAGGACACTGACTTTGTTTCCATTGGTTTCTTCTTATGTTTTCTCCTATCTTGACTGACTCTCAGTGAAACTACTTTTTTCTTCTCTGAGCGTTTCATTTTTTCTCTCAAGAGATCTATCAATAACCTATGATTATTCTGTGTGAGTAAAATGACTAGGTATATCTCTCCTTTTATAAGCAAAATTCAATGGCCGAATATTAAACGTGTTCAACCACTCCTACGGCATTGAAAGTTGAATTTCTATTAATTGCTTATATTACCTTTTTGATAATGACAAAAGGGGGAGAAAGAATATTGGTAAATCAATTGTTGGAAGAAGCGAAATTACTTGGCTTTTTAGGGCCTTGTAGTGCTTCAGAGAGAGAACGTAGGAGAGTGGTCAAAATAGTAGCATGAGGTACATGCTGTGTTATGACAATCTGATCTTTGAGGATTTCAAAATATTGTACTAAAGAGCTCTGAACTGTTTTCAAGTTTTTTTGTTCAGACTCTGAGCTATTTTCTTTGAAAATATTTTTTTTTAAAGCTCTGAACTGGTTGAAAATATTTTAAACTCTGAAGCTGTTAATGATAACCATCAGAACCAAGTGTGTATGTAGAAGTCTTTAAGCACCTCTGATCTTATTTTGTCATTCAATTTAAATATTACTTCAATTTAAATATTGCTTCATCTAGCATCTGCATTAAGGGCTTAATTTTCAAGGAGAATGCATTTATTAATTGAAGTTTATTATTCATAGTTAGTTCTTGAGTAAGGGTGCAACTTTACTCAAAGATTGTCACACTATGGAAAGAAGAAGCTTGCAAACCTTGTTCTTTACATAGTGAAATATGAATAATTTAAGTCATATAATAAAGTATTTCTGAAACTGATTAAAATTAACTATGGATACAAAATAGGGGGAGCTTACAAACCTAACCCTATGGGTTATCAGACTTAGGGGGAGCTTGCAAAACTCAGAAGCCTAATGTCAACATAGCTGATTTTTATCAACAACAATTGTATTTAATAAGCTCAAGGATGTTCAGAGACCTACAAGAGTTCAGAGGCTGTCTGCTAGTCATAAGTCATTCAGAGGATGAAGAAGTTCAGAAGTTGAATTACGAAAGACTATCAGAGGCCAACCATTCAAAGACCAATCAGACTCCAAGTTATCAAAGGTTCATCAGAAGCAAAGGAATTCCCAGTCATCAGAGGGCTACATCAACTACAACTTATCAAGCCTGATGACTTGTTCTAAGGTCAACTAAAATGCAACGGTCACAAAGGATATGATCCCTCTCTCTAGGAGCTAGTTGTATCTTATAACTGTACCATTGGACAGACAGCAAAGGTGAAGCTTCTCTGCAAAGGAAGACGTGGCTTTACTCAACGGATCTTCAATGTCTACAGCTGTCCAAGTTGCAACGGGAATTTCTCCAACGTCTCAATGTCTTTCTCAACTCATATAAATATGCCAAAGAAAGAATTGATGACTAGCGCTCACCATTAGATAAAATCTCTCTGAAGAAAGTGAGAATTTGAATTGTAATAGATAATATCTCTCAAATGAAGTGAGCATAGAAACTAGCTTAGAGCCTCTGAAGTTATTATGTTTGTAATAAGTTTTAAGCTCTTAAGTTAGTAGTAAGTCTTCTGCTTAGTGTAGAAGCAAGTAAGTCTTCTGCTTAATGTAGAAGCAAGAAAGTCTTCTGCTTAGTGTAGAAGCACGTAAGTCTCAATCTTAGTGATTAGAGCAGTGAAGTCTTGAGCCTGTGTGCTTGAGCAAGGAAGCCTCTGATCTTGTGTGATCAGAGCAAGGAAGTCTCTCTGTCTTGTGTGACTTAGAGCAGGAAGTCTCAAGCTTGTGTGCTTGAGCAAGGAAGTCTTTGATCTTGTGTGATCAAAGCAAGGAAGTCTCTATGTCTTGTGTGACTAAGAGCAGGAAGTCTTGAGCTTGTGTGCTTGAGCAACTATTGTAATCCGAGTGATTATAGTGAAACTCTCTTGGAAACAAGGGGACCGGAGTACTCTCAATTTGTGAGGGGAACCAGTATAAATTGTTGTGTGTTCTTCTCTCTCTCACTCTCTCATTTACTCCTTCATCATTCATAACGTCATAAGTTAATTGTGTGAATAATCCGCTGTGCTTTAAAGACTCTGAAAAGATTTAAATATCTTGGAAAGTTTTTAAATATCCAAAACACAATTCAACCCCCCTTCTTGTGTTTTCTCCACGCACCTTCAAGCATAACTTTGAGCAACAAGTTTGGCCTTGTTTCTTGTGACGTTTCCATTTTCATCAGACTTGTTTTTGTAGACCCATTTAGTTCCAATAACATTAACATTTTCTGGTCTAGGAACCAAATCCCATACTTCATTTCTTTTGAATTGCCCTAGTTCTTCTTGCATGGCGTTAATCCAATATTCATCAGTCAAGGCTTCTTTCACGTTTCTAGGCTCAATCTTGGATACAAAACATGCATTTGATACAACATCATTTTTACTTCTAGTAGGAATTCCTTGACTTGGATCACCAATGATGAGTTCCTGAGGATGGTTTTTCTGAACTCTGATGGAAGGTCCTTTCTTTGAGAGATCACTGGTAGAGTTAGTACTGATAGAGGTATCCATATTGTTGTCATCTTCTTTTAGTAAATTAGTTTCATCAAACTGTTTGTCAGATGTTGTAGCATCATCTGCCACATCTGTTGTTCTGCCTTCTGCAGAGTCATCTATTACCACATTGACAGACTTCATCATTACTTTAGTTCTGGAATTAAACACCCTGTAGCTTCTACTGTTGGTGGAGTAACCCAGAAATATCCCCTCATCGCTTTTAGGATCTAACTTCCTTCTCTGTTCTCTATCAGTTAATATATAACATTTGCTCCCAAAAACATGAAAGTACTTAATAGTAGGTTTTCTGTTTTTCCATAGGTCATACAAGGTGGAAGTGGTTCCTGATCTTAGAGTCACTCTATTATGAATATAACAGGTTGTATTCATAGTTGTTGGAACAAAATATGTGTTAATACACACCCTTAAGTTTTGATGATAACAAAGTATTAAATGGACAATTGATGGTACTAATGTTTAAATCAAGTGCGGGAGAATTCAACGTTTAATCAAGAGCACACTTAATTTAAACTCTGATGAAACCAATGGAAGTCTGAATATTTAGACTCTGAAAGAGTTCAGATGCTACAACGTGGTCAGAAGCTATACAAAGTTCAGGAGCTCAAAGTAGATCAGAACGTCTGAAGCTGTTCAGGGACTCAGAGGAGTTCAGAAGCTCAAGGATGTTCAGAGGCCTACAAGAGTTCAGAGGTTGTCTGCTAGTCATAAGTCATTCAGAGGATGAAGACGTTCAGAAGCTGAATTACGAAGGACTATCAGAGGCCAACCATTCAAAGACCAATCAGACTCCAAGTTATCAAAGGTTCATCAGAAGCAAAGGAATTCCCAGTCATCAGAGGGCTACATCAACTACAACTTATCAAGCCTGATGACTTGTTCTAAGGTCAACTAAATTGCAACGGTCACAAAGGATGTGATCTCTCTCTCTAGGAGCTAGTTGTACCTTATAACTGTACTATTGGACAGACAACAAAGGTGAAGCTTCTCTGCAAAGGAAGACGTGGCTTTACTCAACGGATCTTCAATGTCTACAGCTGTCCAAGTTACAACGGGAATTTCTCCAACATCTCAATGTCTTTCTCAACTCATATAAATATGCCAAAGAAAGAATTGATGACTAGTGCTCACCATTAGATAAAATCTCTCCGAAGAAAGTGAGAATTTGCATTGTAATAGATAATATCTCTCAAATGAAGTGAGCATAGAAACTAGCTTAGAGCCTCTGAAGTTATTATGTTTGTAATAAGTCTTAAGCTCTTAAGTTAGTAGTAAGTCTTAAGCTCTTAAGTTAGTAGTAAGTCTTCTGCTTAGTGTAGAAGCAAGAAAGTCTTCTGCTTAGTGTGGAAGCACGTAAGTCTCAATCTTAGTGATTAGAGCAGTGAAGTCTTGAGCCTGAGTGCTTGAGCAAGGAAGCCTCTGATCTTGTGTGATCAGAGCAAGGAAGTCTCTCTGTCTTGTGTGACTTAGAGCAGGAAGTCTCAAGCTTGTGTTCTTGAGCAAGGAAGTCTTTGATCTTGTGTGATCAGAGCAAGGAAGTCTCTATGTCTTGTGTGACTAAGAGCAGGAAGTCTTGAGCTTGTGTGCTTGAGCAACTATTGTAATCCTAGTGATTATAGTGAAACTCTCTTGGAAACAAGGGGACTGGAGTACTCTCAATTTGTGAGGGGAACCAGTATAAATTGTTGTGTGTTCTTCTCTCTCTCACTCTCTCATTTACTCCTTCATCATTCATAACGCCATAAGTTAATTGTCTGAATAATCCGCTGTGCTTTAAAGACTCTGAAAAGGTTTAAATATCTTGGAAAGTTTTTAAATATCCAAAACACAATTCAACCCCCCTTCTTGTGTTTTCTCCACGCACCTTCAATAGCTTCTGCCCAAAAGGAATATGAGTGTTTCTTAGCATGTAACATTGCCCTAGCGGATTCTAGTAACATTCTATTCTTCCTTTCAACCACTCCATTTTGTTGAGGTGTAATAGGAGATTAGAACTCATGCTTGATTCCTTCTGACGCACAGAATTCAGAGAACCTAGAATTTTGAAATTCTTTTCCATGGTTGCTTCTTATCCTTAAGATCGCTTCATTCTTCTCTCTTTGAAGTTGAACACATAAGCCTTTAAAAACATCAAATGTATCTGATTTTTCTTTGATAAAATTTATCCAAGTGTATCTGGAAAAATCATCAACAACTACATAGGCATACCTTTTTCCTCCCAAGCTGAGAACTTGCATAGGTCCCATTAAATCCATGTGAAGAAGTTCAAGGACTCTTGTTGTGGTCAGATGTTGTAGCTTCTGGTTTGACATTTTGGTTTGTTTTCCAATTTGACACTCACCACAGATATGACCTTCTTCAATTTTGAGTTTTGGCAAACCTCGAATGGCTTCTTCAGATATTGCTTTCTTCATGCTTTTCAGGTTCAGATGACCTAACCTTTGGTGCCAAAGTTTTACCTCATCCTCTTTGGCTATTAAACATGTTGATAAGCTCGTATCTTCTTGAGGAACCCATAGATAGCAATTGTCTTTAGATCTTACACCCTTCATCAGAAGCTCACCCTTATCATCTATAACTAAGCATTCAGCTTTAGTAAAGTTTACCTTAAAACCTTGATCACATAATTGACTGATACTTATTAAATTTGCAGTTAATCCCTTAACAAGTAAGACATTGTCAAGTTTGGGAAGGTTATTATTAATCAGCTTTCCTATACCAACAATTTCTCCTTTAGCTCCATCTCCAAATGTCACAAAGCTAGTTGAGTAGGTTTTCATGTCTACGAGAAATTTATCAATACCAGTCATATGCCTAGAACACCCACTGTCGAAATACCAATCTTCTCTTGAAGAGGCTCTAAATGATGTGTGAGCTATTAGGCCTGCAACTTGATCTTTATTCAAGGTTTCATCAATTTTGGGAATTGAGCTTACATCCTCATTTTTAGGTTTCCACTCTTTTGGAGTGACAAATTGACGAGGCTTCCTGTTAGGGTACCCATATAACTTATAACAGAAGGGTCTAATGTGCCCTTTTCTACCACAATAGTGACATACCCAGGGATGAGGCTTTGTCTTATACTTGACTCCATGATGCTGCTTAGAATGCTGTAACATCTTTCTGCTCATAGGTGATTCTTTTGGTTGAGTGTACATAAGTTCAGGATTGTAGCTTCTGTGTTTGTTGGCATTCTCATAACTAATACCAATGAACTTAGGTCTTCTCACATTCTTTTCTAGGATTTCATCTAATTTGTCAGCACCAGTTTTGTTCAACATTTCAGAATATTTTCTCAGTCTTTCAATATGAACTTCCAACTTATCTACCTCTTCATTAGCTGCATCAAGATTAGAGGTTAAGTTGTTTACCTTTTTCTGGAGATCATCAATCTTTGATAGAAGGCTAATTTTTTCACCCTGAAGTTGTGAGTTGAGTTTCTTTTGCTTTTCAAGTTCTTTGCATTTTTCTTCAGAAACTAAGCATAGGTCCCTATATGTTTCTGCTAGTTCATCATAAGAGACTTCTTCATCACATGATTCTGTATCAGATGTTACAATTCCTGTTAGGACTGTAACATGTTTCGCAACTTCAGATTCTCCTTCTTCTTCTGATTCATCCTCATCAGACCAAGTGACATTCAGACTTTTCTTTTGTTTCTTTAGAAAAGTAGCACATTCTGTTCTGATGTGACCATACCCTTCACACTCATGACATTGAATCCCCTTACTTTGAGCAGGTTTTTCATCAATCTTTGTTTTTCTTGAGTTACCAATGCAGCGACTCATGTCAGTAGCAAGATCCCTAGCATTCTGCCTGGGTCTTCTGTCCATCCTTTTTAGAACCTTATTAAATTGTCGTCCAAGCAAGACAATAGCTTCAGAAACACTGTCAGTTGACTCTATATCACTCTCAAGATCTTCATCCTCAGCGTTTGATACAAAAGCAATGCTTTTGTTTTTCTTTTCTATTCTTTCATTAACAGATGATTCATAGGTTTGTAGAGATCCTATTAATTCATCAACTTTCATGGTTGATATGTCTTGAGCTTCTTCCATTGCAATCACTTTCATGTCAAATTTCTTAGTAAGAGACCTAAGAATTTTTCTCACAATTTTTTCATCACTTAATTTTTCTCCTAGATCATCAAAAGAATTAGCAAAATCCATAACATTCATGTAGAAGTTGTGAACACTTTCATCCTCTTTCATCCTAAGATTTTCAAATTTCCTGGTTAGATTTTGAAGTCTTGAGATTTTTACCTTGGCAGTACCTTCTTGAGTGGTCTTTAGTATCTCCCAAGCATCTTTGGCAACCTCACACTTTTTGATTAGCCTAAACATATTTTTGTTCACACCATTAAACAGGGCGTTTAAGTCTTTAGAGTTGCCAAGAGCTAATGAGTCTTCTGCAGCAGTCCACTCCTCCTCTGGTTTCAGTGCATCTGTATCAGCTCCATTAGCATCCTTCACTTTGGGATGTTCCCAACCTTTAAGAACAGCTTTCCAAGTCCTGCTGTCCATAGACTTCAAGAATGCTATCATTCGAGCTTTCCAAATGTCATAGTTGGAGTCATCTAGAAGAGGTGGCCTGGTTACGTATCCTCATTCTCTGTCCATGACGTCAGATATCTACCCTGGAACTCACCCACGCAGGATAGGGTGTCTGCTCTGATGCCAATTGAAAATCTGACACCCTGTAGACAGATGCTACGCAAGATGCTACAGCAATGTTCGTAGCAATAAATCACACAGTAAATAATGCAGCAGTAAATAGCAGAACAGTAAATAACACAGTAGGTTTGTTAACCAAGTTCGGCGTAATCACGACCTACTTTGGGGGATACCAATCCAGGAGGAATCCACTATAATAGTACTAGTTCTAAGTTCTCAACAAACGCCCCGTTTACAACTTATCACCTAGTCACTACCCGTGCTAACTCTACCTAGGAACTCCTAGATATGAGACCCCGTCTCACTCCTATTAAAACAATACTCAGAGAGTTACTCACTGTAACAGACACTCAAACAATCAATAACAAACCTACCTCCGTGCTTCAAAGCTTAGGAGTAAGTTCACACAATTCTAATCTCCGTACTTAAAAGCTTAGGAGAGGACACGCAAATACAACTCAAGTAACCAGTCCTAAACTCGCATCAACTTGACACAAGAAAGGCTCACAATAAACAAGCAAAACTCTAAAACCCTAAAACACACACTTTTAGTAAACACGGCTTTAGATAATCGTAAACAAGGTTTTGGTCTTCATATATATAGCCTTGAGATCGCAGGTCCTTGTTGCGCAAGAAAAGGCTTCAGAATTAATCTGAACCATTGAGATGATCAGCATAAAAGATTTACTTCAAATATTCTTCAAAGATTGACTTCAAAAATATTTTCTTCAAAGATTTAATTATTTTATTGAGATAAATAATATAAACCGCCTTCAGAAACTTAAGGAACAAGGCGCAGCTTGGTCTATTAAAATGTGCGCAATCTTTTATTCTTAAACAAATCTTTCTAAAATTTTATATAAAAATTCTGCGCAACACAGTAGCAGTAGCGCTGTACTACATATGCTACAACATCTTGTCCAGCATTTTGGCTAGAGTTAGTTTTTGCAAAATTGTAGCCAACATACAAAAACCCCACAATCTCCCCTTTTGGCAAATTTTGGCTAAAACAACTTTAGACCAGTTTGTGGAGAGATACAGATCATACTTTCCTTCGAGTCAACATAAACACACAACTAGGAAAGACAGCAGACAATAACATCAGAGGCATGCAACAGCGGATCATACACATCTAGCCTCATGAAGTACAACTAGAGAGAAATAAACTCTCATAATAGTGGATTCAAAAATAAGACTCCTTCATTTCATGCATAGGGATGAGATTACTCCCCCTCAAAACCTGCATATCATTAACAGACAGAACATGCTATTCCAGATGCTATAGCATTTGTTGTCACATCATGCACAGAACACCAGAAAACCTTCAGAGAATCAGAAATATAAATATATTACTCTCCCTTTTTAGGCATAAATTTGTCAAAGAGTATCATAGGAGCAACAAGCAATACCAGAACAAAGAACAACCACAGAGTGCAAAGAACGGATCAAAGAGCACACACAGGTGCAACAATTAACAAGAACATAGTCCAAAAAGTACCAGAACATAAGAACCATAGAGTACCAGCGCAAAGGAGACATAGAGTTCATATTACAGACCATATGCACATGCAGGTGCAATTAGAAACAGGGCATAGGCCAAACAATAACATCCAAAATATCAAGCAGAACAGACAAGAGGACTGGCATCATAATGCTCTTCCTCCACCCTAGTATCACCACCTACATCATTTGTATCATCTTCAGTAACATGAGGAATAACACTTGAAGTGCCTTCTATTCCAGCACATGCAGCTGCTGTTTTCTCAAACTCTAAAGTGTGGACAACAAGATCCACCATACCCTTCTTCTCACCCAAAATCCTACTAACCTCCTTGAGATCAACAATTATTTTATCCCTTGTCAGAATATTTGTTGGCTGCCTAGCATTATGTGCAGCAACAGGTGCAACAATATCTGCAGCATGTGTCCCTTCAAACAATCTATAATCCAATGACAAGTCAGATTCCATTCTTTTGGGCACATCAGCCTCAGTAGAGATACCAGGGTGTTGATTCAAGATAATATCACAGATCAGAGTAGGAAAGGCAATTGGCATTTTCACAGCATGTGATTTGCCATGCATAACAGTTTCATTAAAAAATATAAGTTCCATAGTCAAATTTTGATCTAGTCCCTATAGCATATATAAGGTTAGCCAAACCTGAAGCTAAACTGTTAGAATGTGTAGTGGGAGACAAAGATTTGGAAACATGGGAGAGAGAATAATGACCGTGAGAGAGTGATGATGGATGAGGGAGTTGGGAAGTTTTCCCTTGAATTACGTGCACCATGTAGTGGAGGGAGGGAAAAGTGGTTACTCGTATTACGTACAGTAATTGCTACATCTCTTCAAAGAAGCAAACACCAAGTTTGCTTCGTAATTTTTCAAACTGAACTGCATCAAGAGCTTTTGTAAAAATATCTGCAAGTTGTTCATCAGTAGTAACATGCTCAAGAGTAATCACCTTTTCTTCAACAAGATCTCTAATAAAATGGTGCCTAATATCAATATGTTTTGTCCTACTATGTTGTATAGGATTTTTTGAAATATTAATAGCACTCAAATTATCACAATATAGTGTCATGACATCTTGTTCCACATTATATTCTTTCAACATCTGCTTCATCCATAATAATTGAGAACAACTACTACCAGCAGCTATGTACTAAGCTTCAGCAATGGACAATGAGACACAATTTTGTTTCTTACTGAACCATGATATAAGATTGTTACCTAGAAAGAAACATGCCCCTGAAGTACTTTTTCTACCATCAGCACTTCCAGCCCAATCAGCATCACAATATCCTATCAAAGTAGTACTTTCACCATGAGTATACAGAATTCCATAATCACACGTACCATTCACATACTTAAGAATTCTTTTGACTTGAGTGAGATGACTTATCTTTGGTTCAGCTTGGTACCTTGCACAAACACCCACAACAAATGTAATATCTGACCTACTGGCA
This sequence comes from Trifolium subterraneum, assembly GCA_951799995.1. Lineage (NCBI taxonomy): Eukaryota > Viridiplantae > Streptophyta > Magnoliopsida > Fabales > Fabaceae > Trifolium > Trifolium subterraneum. The sequence continues at coordinate 26,103,726 of OX637467.1, forward strand.
GTAAGGTAAAGTAAGCTTCCAATCATACTTTTGTACAAGCTTTGATCAACATCAACACCATTTTGATCTTTGGTAAGCTTCAAGTGTGTTGCTGCAGGAGTTCTTTTATGTTTTCCTCCATCTTGACTAAACTTTTTCACAATGTTCTTTGCATATTTGCTTTGATAAACAAATATACAGTCACTCATTTGTTTTACTTGGAGTCCAAGGAAGTATGTTAGCTCACCAACAAGGCTCATTTCAAATTCTGATTGCATTTGCTGCACAAAATGCTGCACCATCTGTCCTGACAATCCTCCAAAGACTATGTCATCAACATAAATTTGGGCTATAATCAATTTTCCTTCCTCTTCTTTTACAAATAAGGTCTTATCGTTTCCACCTTTTCTGTAACCTTGACTTAGGAGAAATTCAGTAAGCCTCTCATACCAAACTCTAGGAGCTTGTTTTAATCCATATAGCGCCTTTTTCAGCTTATAGACATGATTTGGTAGGCTAGGATCTACAAATCCTTTTGGCTGCTCAACATACACCTCCTCATTTAAGTACCCATTGAGAAAAGCACTTTTCACATCCATTTGAAAGAGTTTAAACTTCAAGATACATGCAACACCTAAGAGAAGCCTTATGGATTCAAGACGAGCAACAGGTGCAAATGTCTCATCAAAATCAACTCCTTCTATCCGAGCATTGTTGGAACAAAATATGTGTTAATACACACCCTTAAGTTTTGATGATAACAAAGTATTAAATGGACAATCGATGGTACTAATGTTTAAATTAAGTGCGGAAGAATTCAACGTTTAATCAACAGCACACTTAATTTAAACTCTGATGAAACCAATGGAAGTCTGAATATTTAGACTCTAAAAGAGTTCAGATGCTACAACGTGGTCAGAACCTATACAAAGTTCAGAAGCTCAAAGTAGATCAGAACGTCTGAAAGCTGTTCAGGAACTCTGAGGAGTTTAAGAAGCTCAAGGATGTTCAGAGGCCTAAGAGAATTCAGAGGCTGTCTGCTAGTCATAAGTCATTCAGAGGATGAAGACGTTCAGAAGCTGAATTACGAAAGACTATCAGAGGCCAACCATTCAAAGACCAATCAGACTCCAAGTTATCAAAGGTTCATCAGAAGCAACGGAATTCCCAGTCATCAGAGGGCTACATCAACTACAACTTATCAAGTCTGATGACTTGTTCTAAGGTCAACTAAAATGCAACGGTCACAAAGGATGTGATCCCTCTCTCTAGGAGCTAGTTGTACCTTATAACTGTACCATTGGACAGACAGCAAAGGTGAAGCTTCTCTGCAAAGAAAGACGTGGCTTTACTCAACGGATCTTCAATGTCTACAGCTGTCCAAGTTGCAACGGGAATTTCTCCAACGTCTCAATGTCTTTCTCAACTCATATAAATATGCCAAAGAAAGAATTGATGACTAGCGCTCACCATTAGATAAAATCTCTCAGAAGAAAGTGAGAATTTGAATTGTAATAGATAATATCTCTCAAATGAAGTGAGCATAGAAACTAGCTTAGAGCCTCTGAAGTTATTATGTTTGTAATAAGTTTTAAGCTCTTAAGTTAGTAGTAAGTCTTCTGCTTAGTGTAGAAGCAAGTAAGTCTTCTGCTTAATGTAGAAGCAAGAAAGTCTTCTGCTTAGTGTGGAAGCACGTAAGTCTCAATCTTAGTGATTAGAGCAGTGAAGTCTTGAGCCTGTGTGCTTGAGCAAGGAAGCCTCTGATCTTGTGTGATCAGAGCAAGGAAGTCTCTCTGTCTTGTGTGACTTAGAGCAGGAAGTCTCAAGCTTGTGTTCTTGAGCAAGGAAGTCTTTGATCTTGTGTGATCATAGCAACGAAGTCTTTATGTCTTGTGTGACTAAGAGCAGGAAGTCTTGAGCTTGTGTGCTTGAGCAACTATTGTAATCCGAGTGATTATAGTGAAACTCTCTTGGAAACAAGGGGACTGGAGTACTCTCAATTTGTGAGGGGAACCAGTATAAATTGTTGTGTGTTCTTCTCTCTCTCACTCTCTCATTTACTCCTTCATCATTCATAACGTCATAAGTTAATTGTGTGAATAATCCGCTGTGCTTTAAATACTCTGAAAAGATTTAAATATCTTGGAAAGTTTTTAAATATCCAAAACACAATTCAACCCCCCTTCTTGTGTTTTCTCCACGCACCTTCAATTGGTATCAGAGCTCCGGTTCTGTTGGTAAATCACTTAATCGTGAGACAGTCAAGATCCAAAGGAGAAAACCTCCATGGCTCAAAACATGGATGAGTGGAAGCAGAAGCTACATCAACAAGTTGCTGATCTTAGCAAGAAATTTGAAGATAAACTGAGCTTAAATGAAGATCTGAGCAACAATCAAAATCCTTCCACATCAGGGGCTAATCAAACTTCCAGTATTGTTTCTAGAGCTACTACTCTTTGCCTCATTAGTGATGATAATGAAAGCATTCAGTGGGCAATAGTAAATGGCCTGTTAGATCAATATGAGGAGTTTAGGATGGAGGAAAATGAGAGCATTGAGAAAATGAACATAAGGTTTCAAGCTATCACAAGCAAGCTTGAAGAGCACAACAACAAACTCAGCAACAAAGAGCTTGTAAGCAAGTTGCTGAGAAGTTTGCCTCTGGATTGGAATGAAATTCCACATTCTATAGAGGAAACTGAAGACATCAATTCAATGAGTCCTGAATCATTGATTGATTTACTCAGAGTCCATGAATTGGCTCTGAAGGATATGCAAGAGTTGAAACGTGAAGAAGCAGCAAGGAAAGGAAAGCAAGCATTGAAGCATGAAGATCTTGTTGAAGAACCTAATGAAGAGTATCTGGAAAGATTTTCAAGAAAAATTCAAAGATGGTACATCTTCAAGAAGAATGGAGGAAGACTAGCTAAAGGAATGACAACATGGGATGTACTAGACAACTTCTCTGAAGATGAGTCTGAAAGAGCACCAAGAGCTGAAGGATCAAGTTCTGAAAATGGCTCAGACTCTAAAGACTCAGGCTCTGATGAAAAGTCAGAACCTGAGAGCAAAGAAAGCATCCATAGAACAATAAATCAGGTATATTCTACTCTTTCCAAAGCTAAATTAATCAATCATCTTAATAAGACTTTACTTAAACTCTCTAATAGTCAGCAGAAGTATAAAAAGCTTAAAGCAGACTATGAGAATTTAAGTAAGCAAGCAAATCACTCTAAAGGTCTCGAACAAAAAGATTTTATCAAAACCAAAGACCTTGAAAATGATTTTGCTATATGTTACAAACCCTTTGAGCACTCTCTAGCTCTCAAAGAGTACTGTAACATCAATGCTGATCAAAATAAAATTGTTTTCATGCTTTGCAACCTTAAGACCAACAATACTAATGGGATTGGATACTCTAGTAGTAAAACATTAGAGGAACCAAGCTCATTAGTTATTGATGGAAGCTTCTCACTTCCAAATCTTTACACTACATTTGTATCTGATAGTTCTCAGATGAAACAAATGAAGGATGAAGATTTGGGAACTAACAGTCTAGGACCCTCAAGCAAGTGGGTACCAAGAGACAAAATTGTTTACTTGATTGCAGGAGAAACTAAGACTCTGAACCTTCCAATCACATGGATGCATGTGACTGTGAATGGAAGAAGAGCAATTGTGCATAGAAGGCACATTCTTTAAGAGTCAGATGGAGAAGAAGATGAAGAGGAGTACATAAGGAGCAGGAGGGAGTATGAAGATTTGGAAGCTTGTTTTGAAGATGATAACAACTCAGTGTGGTGGAGTGATTGCTCAGGCTATGACTCTAACTACACCTAATCAAGAAAACTTCAATGCAAGGTAAGTATGCTTAACTCCTGAATGACATATTCAGAGGAATAACTTTCAATGGTTTGAAAATGTCTTCCTAGGATACACAATGTTCAGTACTAAAAACCTTGAAAAAATCCTGTCTGAACATATTTTCTTGTGCCCTGAAAGACTTGTTTTTCAGCCTCTGAAGTTCTTCAGGCTTCAGCATCTGAAGAATCTCAGACTCTGAGAAACGTTTTTCAACCTCTGACAGTTAAGCCTCTGAATACAAAATGAATTGGAAACGTTTAAGTATTTTTACTAAAACGTTTTGGCGCCAAAGAGACAACACGCATACACGTTATGATTGGTTTGAATGCAGTTAATGATTAGTCTGTTTTACTTTCTTTAATATATTGTGTGTTTTTAATTTGTTTTATGTTTTCTAAAAACTCTTAAACACTCACACCTTATACTATCAAACTCTTGCTCTTCAAAGCTAGAACAAACTCTATCTCTCACTTTAGCATCTTCCACACCCTAACCTTCTGAAATGGCATCTACTTCAACATCAATTCCAGAATCCTTGTTTATTTTTCCTGATAACTTTCCGATCAACACCATTGCTTGCGAGGAGATGTTTTCTACAGGTTTATCTCTCAAGATGGAGGGAAAATCTCTGAACCTGGTTATGGAACAACCAGTGGACTTTGATAGTCTAGAAAAGAACCATCTTGATGTCCTAAAGTTCTTTTCTAATCAAAAAGGGAGCTTTAGGTACATGAATTTATTAAATGGTCCAATCTATCCTACTCTGGTGAAAGATTTCTGGATTAGAAGCAAGGTGAGGACTGTTGAAGACTATCACAAGGAGCTAGCTGCAAGGAGAGAAGAAAAGATTGAAAATGAAGACAAGACTCCTGATGAGTTAGGTTTAAGAGTCATTGAAGAAACGGAGGTGCATTCTGTTGTGTGCGGATTTAAAGTAATTCTCACTGCTTCAAACTTGGCTAAGGTGTTATCCATTCCAAATGAAGGCATCTACTACACCTTTAGTCGCAATGAAGCACGGAATTCTATGTTTCTGAAGACTATGACAAGACAATGCTACGTCAAGGGGACAAGCTGTGAGAGCAATAAGATAGGTGATCTGAAGCCCACTCAGCAGATGATAGCCAAAATCATGTCAAGTTCTATATTTCCAGGAAGTGAAAATCCTGATCATTTGTCATGGGATCATAGACACTTTGTCTATTTTCTCACAAGGAAATATGATTTAAATTGGGCTAAATACATCTTTGATCAACTATGCAAATTTGTGCTCTTATCTCAAAATCAGGCCAAGTCTGATATACATGTAGTCTACCCAAGGGTCCTCAGTGAGATTTTCTATCAGTGTGGAGTAATAGATATAATCAAAGTTGCTGGTCATGACTACTTGTTAAGAGAATGCAGAGCCTCCACATTATCTGCGCATTCACTAGCTTACATGAACCTGATGTCAGAACATGAAGTACAACCTTCAGAATCTCTGGTATATCAGTCTCACTCAGAACCCTCCTTGGTTAAGAAATGGAACATTGGCATGCCTACAATCTCTTGTGACATTGTCAATAAGTATATTCAACTGTTGGACAACCTAGGAGAAGGATTTGAGACTGAGAAGGTAGAGTTGAAGAAGAAGAGAAGAAGGTTAGTGAAAGCTTATAAAGTTGAAGGCTCAAAGAGTGATGATGAACCTCTCAGCGTCAGAAGAAGGAAGCTTGTCAAGGAGTCTAAGGAAAAGATTAATAAAAGCTCATATCATAACAGATCAGGTGATGTATCTAAACCTGTTGTTGCTACTACTCAAGACTTTCAGTTAACCTCATCATCAAACCAACTCACTCCAACTCAAAACCAAGCAAGTTTTGAAGATAACCTTACCATAAAACAACTCATATCAGAACCTTTTAAATCAACTCACCCTGAACCAGTCTTCATCAACATATCATCATCATCATCTTCAACTGATTCTGACCCTAATGAGTTAGATGAGATTCTCGCTAATTTTGAACTGCTTAATGCCAAGTCTAAGCATAAAATAGCTCAATCATCTATGGCTCAAACCTTTTCAAACCCTCATACACCCACATATCAAACATCATCTGAACATATTATTTCAGAAGAAAATATGAACCTTTCACCATCAGACCATGTTGAGGCTATGATCAATGAACTTTCTACAGAAGATTTCCATCTCAAAAACTTTGATCATACCAGCCCTAGTCCTCAACAATCCCAACATTTGCCTACTCTCTCCAATCCCCAACTCACAAATACACCCTTATCAAATGAACCTCATCCCACCCAATCAAACAATCCTGATGTCTTAGGCAATTGCAATGACTTGTTTAAACAGATACATGGTCTTTATGATCTAAGGCAAACAGATATGCCTTCATCTGAGTATGCTTCTCAATGGATAAGTCTGACAGAGGAACTGGTGAAAGAAGTGCACAATCTTCAAAAGGCAGCTATGGAAGAACAGAAGATGTTTGACAAAGGGAAAGCTATCAATGCTGGGAAGGACATTCAGAATCAAATGGACACAGAGAGGAATCATCCTGAATCCTCTGCTGCAAGAAAGTCTTCTGCTTAGTGTAGAAGCACGTAAGTCTCAATCTTAGTGATTAGAGCAGTGAAGTCTTGAGCCTGAGTGCTTGAGCAAGGAAGCCTCTGATCTTGTGTGATCAGAGCAAGGAAGTCTCTCTGTCTTGTGTGACTTAGAGCAAGAAGTCTCAAGCTTGTGTGCTTGAGCAAGGAAGTCTTTGATCTTGTGTGATTAGAGCAAGGAAGTCTCTATGTCTTGTGTGACTAAGAGCAGGAAGTCTTGAGCTTGTGTGCTTGAGCAACTATTGTAATCCTAGTGATTATAGTGAAACTCTCTTGGATACAAGGGGACTGGAGTACTCTCAATTTGTGAGGGGAACCAGTATAAATTGTTGTGTGTTCTTCTCTCTCTCACTCTCTCATTTACTCCTTCATCATTCATAACGCCATAAGTTAATTGTGTGAATAATCCGATGTGCTTTAAAGACTCTGAAAAGGTTTTAATATCTTGGAAAGTTTTTAAATATCCAAAACACAATTCAACCCCCCTTCTTGTGTTTTCTCCACGCACCTTCAATAGCTTCTGCCCAAAAGGAATATGAGTGTTTCTTAGCATGTAACATTGCCCTAGCGGATTCTTGTAACATTCTATTCTTCCTTTCAACCACTCCATTTTGTTGAGGTGTAATAGGAGATGAGAACTCATGCTTGATTCATTCTGACGCACAGAATTCAGAGAACCTAAAATTTTGAAATTCTTTTCCATGGTCGCTTCTTATCCTTAAGATCGCTTCATTCTTCTCTCTTTGAAGTTGAACACATAAGTCTTTAAAAACATCAAATGTATCTTATTTTTCTTTGATAAAATTTATCCAAGTGTATCTGGAAAAATCATCAACAACTACATAGGCATACCTTTTTCCTCCCAAGCTGAGAACTTGCATAGGTCCCATTAAATCCATGTGAAGAAGTTCAAGGACTCTTGTTGTGGTCAGATGCTGTAGCTTCTGGTGTGACGTTTTGGTTTGTTTTCCAATTTGACACTCACCACAGATATGACCTTCTTCAATTTTGAGTTTTGGCAAACGTCGAATGGCTTCTTCAGATATTGCTTTCTTCATGCTTTTCAGGTTCAGATGACCTAACCTTTGGTGCCAAAGTTTTACCTCATCCTCTTTGGCTATTAAACATGTTGATAAGCTCGTATCTTCTTGAAGAACCCATAGATAGCAATTGTCTGTAGATCTTACACCCTTCATCAGAAGCTCACCCTTATCATCTATAACTAAGCATTCAGCTTTAGTAAAGTTTACCTTAAAACCTTGATCACATAATTGACTGATACTTATTAAATTTGCAGTTAATCCCTTAACAAGTAAGACATTGTCAAGTTTGGGAAGGTTATTATTAATCAGCTTTCCTATACCAACAATTTCTCCTTTAGCTCCATCTCCAAATGTCACAAAGCTAGTTGAGTAGGTTTTCATGTCTACGAGAAATTTATCAATACCAGTCATATGCCTAGAACACCCACTGTCGAAATACCAATCTTCTCTTGAAGAGGCTCTAAATGATGTGTGAGTTATTAGGCCTGCAATTTAATCTTTATTCAAGGTTTCATCAATTTTGGGAATTGAGCTTACATCCTCATTTTTAGGTTTCCACTCTTTTGGAGTGACAAATTGACGAGGCTTCCTGTTAGGGTACCCATATAACTTATAATAGAAGGGACTAATGTGCCCTTTTCTACCACAATAGTGACATACCCAGGGATGAGGCTTTGTCTTATACTTGACTCCATGATGCTGCTTAGAATGCTGTAACATCTTTCTGCTCATAGGTTATTCTTTTGGTTGAGTGTACATAAGTTCAGGATTGTAGCTTCTATGTTTGTTGACATTCTCATAACTAATACCAATGAACTTAGGTCTTCTCACATTCTTTTCTAGGATTTCATCTAATTTGTCAGCACCAGTTTTGTTCAACATTTCAGAATATTTTCTCAGTCTTTCAATATCAACTTCCAACTTATTTATCTCTTCATTAGCTGCATCAAGATTAGAGGTTAAGTTGTTTACCTTTTTCTGGAGATCATCAATCTTTGATAGAAGGTTAATTTTTTCACCCTGAAGTTGTGAGTTGAGTTTCTTTTGCTTTTCAAGTTCTTTGCATTTTTCTTCAGAAACTAAGCATAGGTCTATGTATGTTTCTGCTAGTTCATCATAAGAGACTTATTCATCACATGATTCTGTATCAGATGTTACAATTCCTGTTAGGACTGTAACATGTTTCGCAACTTCAGATTCTCCTTCTTCTTCTGATTCATCCTCATCAGACCAAGTGACATTCTGTTCTGATGTGACCATCCCTTCACATTCATGACATTGAATCCCCTTACTTTGAGCAGGTTTTTCATCAATCTTTGTTTTTCTTGAGTTACCAATGCAGCGAATCATGTCAGTAGCAAGATGCCTAGCATTCTGCCTGGGTCTTCTGTCCATCCTTTTTAGAACCTTATTAAATTGTCGTCCAAGCAAGACAATAGCTTCAAAAACACTGTCAGTTGACTCTATATCACTCTCAAGATCTTCATCCTCAGCGTTTGATACAAAAGAAATGCTTTTGTTTTTCTTTTCTATTCTTTCATTAACAGATGATTCATAGGTTTGTAGAGATCCTATTAATTCATCAACTTTCATGGTTGATATGTCTGGAGCTTCTTCCATTGCAATCACTTTCATGTCAAATTTCTTAGTAAGAGACCTAAGAATTTTTCTCACAATTTTTTCATCACTTAATTTTTCTCCTAGATCATCAAAAGAATTAGCAAAATCCATAACATTCATGTAGAAGTTGTGAACACTTTCATCCTCTTTCATCCTAAGATTTTCAAATTTCCTGGTTAGATTTTGAAGTCTTGAGATTTTTACCTTGGCAGTACCTTCTTGAGTGGTCTTTAGTATCTCCCAAGCATCTTTGGCAACCTCACACTTTTTGATTAGCCTAAACATATTTTTGTCCACACCATTAAACAGGGCGTTTAAGGCTTTAGAGTTGCCAAGAGCTAATGAGTCTTCTGCAGCAGTCCACTCCTCCTCTGGTTTCAGTGCATCTGTATCAGCTCCATTAGCATCCTTCACTTTGGGATGTTCCCAACCTTTAAGAACAGCTTTCCAAGTCCTGCTGTCCATAGACTTCAAGAATATTATCATTCGAGCTTTCCAAATGTCATAGTCGGAGTCATCTAGAAGAGGTGGCCTGGTTACGTATCCTCCTTCTCTGTCCATGACGTCGGATATCTACCATGGAACTCACCCACGCAGGTTAGAGTGCCTGCTTTGATGCCAATTGAAAATCTGACACCCTGTAGACAGATGCTACGCAAGATGCTACAGCAATGTTTGTAGCAATAAATCACACAGTAAATAATGCAGATGGTAGCGGGACCAAGCCCTAAATTTGAGACTTTGGATAGCAGAACAGTAAATAACACAGTAGGTTTGTTAACCCAGTTCGGCGTAATCACGACCTACTCTGGGGGATACCAATCCAGGAGGAATCCACTATAATAGTACTAGTTCTAAGTTCTCAGCAAACGCCCCATTTACAACTTATCACCTAGTCACTACCCGTGCTAACTCTACCTAGGAACTCCTAGATATGAGACCCCGTCTCACTCCTATTAAAACAATACTCAGAGAGTTACTCACTGTAACAGACACTCAAACAATCAATAACAAACCTACCTCCGTGCTTTAAAGCTTAGGAGTAAGTTCACACAATTCTAATCTTCGTACTTAAAAGCTTAGGAGAGGACACGCAAATACAACTCAAGTAACCAGTCTTAAACTTGCATCAACTTGACACAAGAAAGGCTCACAATAAACAAGCAAAACACTAAAACCCTAAAACACACACTTTTAGTAAACACGGCTTTAGATAATCGTAAACAAGGTTTTGGTCTTCATATATATAGCCTTGAGATCGCAGGTCCTTGTTGCGGAAGAAAAGGCTTCAGAATTAATCTGAACCATTGAGATGATCAGCATAAAAGATTTACTTCAAATATTCTTCAAAGATTGACTTCAAAAAGATTTTCTTCAAATATATTTTCTTCAAAGATTTAATTATTTTATTGAGATAAATAATATAAACCGCCTTCAGAAACTTAAGGAACAAGGCGCAGCTTGGTCTATTAAAACGTGCGCAATCTTTTATTCTCAAACAAATCTTTCTAAAATTTTATATAAAAATTCTGCGCATCACAGTAGCAGTAGCGTTGTACTTCATATGCTACAGCATCTTGTCCAGCATTTTGGCTAGAGTTAGTTTTTGCAAAATTGTAGCCAACATACAAAAACCCAACAGATATATTTACAAAACCCTTAGCAGTTGAAAGACTAGATTTTATTAAAAAGCATCTGAATATGGCTTTAGTCTCTGAAGAAAACAAGCTCTGGAAACAAAATTGTAAATTCAGCCTCTGAACTCTTTATATTCTGAAAGGTTTTCAGAATCTGAAAGTTTTTAAACTCTGAAGTGTTTTAGCCATGTGGAGTACACGTGTTAATTACTTTGTCTTTACTCACAGTCTGTGATTGGTTAGAGTAAAGGCAGTTTATGACGAAATTCTTTAATGCAACGACTGTACTCCCTCATGATTATTTCAATTAGAGTTTTTCAAAATCACTTTACTCACTTTCACACAAGTTCACTCGCACATCCAACACTTTTCATTCTCTAGAACCCAGAACATATTCTTTCTCCCTCAAAGTAGCAAAAACCCTTAGGATTCTATTTATTGCACTTTCTGTTTAATGACAGTAGTATTTATTTTAATAATAACTACTCAATAAGAATCTGAAACTGTCATAAAAATAAGAATCTAATCTCTTTCATATCTATGCTTAATGTTTATGAACTTAATTGATAAGGTGAGCAAATTAATAAACATAATTGTGTTTACATAGATGAAGGTAGTTAAGATTGTGCTCTTAATTATTTTTATCAGACTCAGGAGTTGAGCTTGCAAACCTCACACTCTGAGAGTTAAGTATGTAGATACAATCAAGTTTATCAAATTGTTCATATACTGATTCAACTTAATTATGGATAAAACTTAGGGGGAGCTTGCAAACCTAACCCTAATGGTTTATCAGACTCAGGGGGAGCTTACAAACCTCAATAACCTGATGTTGACATAATTAAATTAATCAACAACAATTGTATTTAATATTTTATAATTGTCATCATCAAAAAGGGGGAGATTGTTGGAACAAAATGAGTTTTAGTTATAAAACACCCTAAGTTTTGATGATAACAAAGTATTAAATGGACAATTGGTATTACTAATTAATGATCTAGTGTGCAGGAACAAAGTATAAATCTTATTCACTCAGATCATCAATTGAGCCTCTGAAGGACACAGTCTGAAGCGTTTAGACTATGAGAAGCAAGTAGCTTCAGAGCCTCTGAAGATGTCCTCAGATGCCAAAGAGAGAAACATGACCTGAAGCTTGCGTACACCATTCAGAAGATCAATGAAATGTTATTAAGATTCTGAATGATATTCTCTGAAGAAAGACAACTCATAACTAATGGAATAGTACAACAATCTTATCATCAAATGGAGCGTGCAGTACTCTGTACTATTTTACCTAATTTACTGAAGCGTCATTTGACAAAGAAATAAGATTATTAAATGGTCCAATCTACCCTACGCTAGTTAAGGATTTTTGGATTAGGAGCAAGGTTGTAACTGTTGAAGACTACGACAGGGAATTGGCTACATTGAGGAATTCAAAGTCTGAAAACAAGAACAAGACTCCTGCTGAACTAGGTTTAAGAGAAGTCAATGAGGATGAAGTCAGGTCAGTTGTTTGTGGATTTGAAGTGGTGCTAACTCAATCCAATTTGGCAAATATGTTATACATTCCAAATGAAGGAAAATTCCATGCCTACAGCGCTACTGAAGCTAAAAGCACTGGGTGTCTGCATGATATGACAAGGAGATGTTATGAGCAAGGGAAAAGCTGTGAAAGTAATAGGAGTGGTGACCTAAAACCAACACAGAAGCTTCTAGCCAGGATTTTGCTAGGATCAATCTTCCCAAGGAGTGGAAGCTCTGATCAACTCTCTTGGGATCATAGATACTTTATCTATTTTCTCACCAGAGGTTATCAACTTAACTGGGCTAGGTACATTTTCTGTCATCTGTGCAAGGCTGTAAATGCTATTCAAGGAAAGACCAAGCCAAATGTTCACATCATTTATCCAAGAATTCTTAGTGAGATTTTCTACCAATGTGGTATAATTGATGTGATCAAGGCTTGGTCTTTCCCCAAGTATAAACTCCAAGTATAATGCTGGTACAAAAGAAAATAAACTGCAACTTTAGAGAAAGAGTTCCCGCACTAAGGCATGAGTACTCTCTCCCCAATTGACTATACGAGTGGTGTGCTCGTTTTACAAGTCAATTGTTCAAAGTTGTGTTTTTTAAAAGAGGAGGAAAGGGACCTATTTATACTAAAATATCAAAATACAATTGTTCTTTTTCCCGATGTGGGACTTTTTTCGTGTGGGACTTTTTTCGGAACTGCTGCCAACCTTTGGATCCTGGCGGACGCCAGGATCATTTCTTCCTCTCCAAGACTGATGTGGCGTACGCCACCTTTCTTGTGTAACATTGGGCTGGCGGGCGCCAGCCTTGTAGTGTGTGGGCTTGGTGTTTTGTCTTATAATGGGCTGCTATTTGCAGCCCCTTTTTGTGTCTTTTTGGTCCGTTTTCGCTCATTTCTTCAATTTAATAAATTTTCATCTGTGCTTATAAAATAAGAGCATTTAGTAACGATTCATAATATAAAAGTTCGAAATCAAAATAAAAATAATTGAAATATAATAGTAAATTAACTAAATAAATAGCAGATTTTTAGGTGGATCAAACTCCCCTAAACTTGAATCGTTGCTTGTCCTCAAGCAATTTAGCTTGCATGTAGAAAACTTTTGAAATGCTAAGCAACTCACACACATAGATTCAGAGAAAAACAACATCACAGATACTCATACGTGGTCATAAGTTCAAATCGGTTGAGATTAATTAACTAGGTGCAAATCCACTCAAGAAGGGTATTAAAATGACACACAAAGTTCTCCATCTTACAAATACCGAATTTGGATCATGCCTTTGTACTAAAATCTAAATCTTCTCCTTTGTCTCATCCTTTTTCATTCTAGACAGTCACATTAAGACCTTTTATCTATGTCACACACATGGTAAGAAAGCCGGTTAGCATCTATATTCACTTTCTGCTTTGCAATTTAAGCATGATGATGCGAATTTTTGCATTTAACTTGACAAGCATTGTTCATAGAATTTTTATCTCTATTTATCACAATTTTTTTAAGGTTTAACCGTATTACCACAGTATGACCTCGTTTGCTAGCATTAGATGATTTTTCGCTTATATTCATCGACTGACCTACTTAATGTGTGACTTTTTATAGATGGTGTCCGACTGGTAGATAAACTACTAAAGGATTCCTCAAATTTAAATCAAGAGATTATGGCACAATGGGTATTCAAATTGATATCTATACTAGGGAGACTTCTGGGTGTTGGAAAAAATACCGATTTTGCTTGAAAAATTCCCTAATGTCCTTAACTCAGCCTCTCGTCACTTCTTAACCTATATACTTTCAAAGTGAGCTATTATCCTAAATCTTTAGAAAAAAATTTAATTTGGCTCAAGAGAAGAAAAATTTAAAATACCAAGAAAGTGCTATATTTTATTATGCGAAAGGGAAAATAAACTAATAAAAATTGAAATTAGATGACTAAAAATAAATAGATAAAAGCAGTAGAATACTCCCCTCAACTGTTGCAACTCAATAGTAGAATTGGAGTGCAAAGCCTGAAGTATGGTGGGAGACTCATGGGGGAGACCTTTGATAATTTTGAAAGTCGTCAAATCGAAGCCTCAAACCGCCTAACTCTTGTATGATATTGTCAAGTTGTTCTTGACGGCGTTCTTCTGAACTCTCCCATTTGTTGTAATAGCCCTGCATCTTATTTTGGTTTTGAAGAGTTCTTAAACTTATGCCCAACATCCTTAGGTCTCCATTTGAACATGTCAAACCATTTCATAGGTGTTTTCGTTTTTCCTTTCTTTTTCTTTTTCTTTTTCTTGGAGACGGACAGGGTTTTATTATCTTGGAAGATATTACTTTCTGGGTGGGCTTGTAGTATGTCGGGAGGTGCTCGTTTAGAGGGTGTGTTATCGACATTTCTTTCAACTATGTCGAGTCTAAAGCAAGAGCTTTTCTTTTCAAATTGTCCTCCGATCTTAGACTTTTCAGATCTTTGAGAATATAGGATTGGAGGTTTGTAAGGAGGAGGGGGTACGTATGTTTTTTCTTGACTGTTCTTAACTGCCTCATTAACCTTTGATGCTTGTCGATCCTCTAATATCGTCGGTATTGTCTTAATACTTTTTTCTAAGTATTGGCCTCTTACTTTTGTAGCAACGGGATCTTCAAACTCGGTTCCGCTTTGCAGCATTATAGCATTAACATGTCCCTTGGGATTTGGCTGTGATTGGTCTGGAAAAGTTCTGGCTGGGGCAGTTATAGCTTCCATTTTTTGGGCCACTTGAGATATCTGAGTTTCAAGCATTATGTTGTGCGTGGCTATAAGATCAATTTTGTTAACCAAGATTTCTATTATAAGTTCCAGGTTTGACTTTGTAGGGATATTTGGAGCAGCAAGGGCTCCTTTTTGGAATCCTGGTGGAGTTTTGAGTTCTAAAGTTGGTTTTACTGAGCAAGGCGTATGATCGGATGTAATTTCCAAATATTCAGTTAGGTCGTCATCACTATCTTTATGGGTGGGAGGGTTGGGAGGTTTTAGAATTTCAGAATATTTAGTTTGATCCTTCTCCATCTCTTTTCTACATTCTTTGATGACGTCTAACATGTAGCAACTATCGTTTATAGCCGGTGCTTTCATGAGTTGTGTTAAAATAAATTCTACTTTTTCTTCACCCACTTCAAAAGTGAGCTTTCCTTTCTTTACGTCTATTATGGCACCTGCGGTTGCTAAGAATGGCCTTCCTAAAAGGATAGGTGTATTGGAATCCTCCCTTATGTCCATAACTATAAAATCATTTGGGATATAGAATTGACCTATACGTACTGGCACGTTTTCTAGAATACCTAGGGGGTACTTAATAGAACGGTCAGCAAATTGTATTGACATTTTAGTTGGTCTCAATTCTCCTAAATTAAGTTTTTCGCATAAGGACATAGGCATTAGGCTAATATTGGCTCCTAAATCACATAGAGCTCTACCTATGACGTATTTTCCAATAACGCAGGGTATGGAGAAACTTCCTGTGTCTTTTAGCTTATGAGGCATTTCATTTTGAAGTATGGCGCTACACTCGGCAGTAAGCATAACGGTTTCATCATCCTCGATTCTTTTCTTATTAGTTAATATTTCTTTAAGAAACTTAGCGTATGAGGGCATTTGGGTAATAGCTTCCGTGAAAGGTATCGTGATATTTAATTGTTTTAGAAGCTCTACGAATTTCTTGTATTGCCCTGCACTTTTAGATTTTTCGAATCTTTGAGGATAAGGTATGGGTGGTTTATAAGGTGGCGGAGGCGCATAAGGTTTCTTCTTTTCTATGGTTTCCTCGCCACTATCTTCCTTCCCTTCTTTATTTGGTTCACTTCCCTTTTTGGTTGGTTCATCAATATTGGGCTGCTTGGCTTGATTCTTAGTTCTAGGATCAGTTGGTCCATCGTATTGTGTTTTGCTTCGTAATATAACCACATTCACATGTCCCCTAGGGTTTGGCTGAGGCTGGCTAGGAAATGTGCCCGCAGGAGCAGAAGTAGATGCCTGTTGTTGGGCCACTTGTGCGATTTGTGTTTCTAACATTTTACTGTGTGTGGCTAAAAACTCTACTTGGCTCGTTAATTTCTCAATTCGCTCATTAGTGTGTAAGTTTTGATTTAAGAAATCTTTTGCTGGTTTGAGCTTGAGCAGCTATGAGGTTTTCCATCATTATTTCAAGGTTAGACTTCCTAGGAGCATCAGGAGCAGGGTAAGCAGTGTTTTGATAACCTGGTGGTGCAGGAAGAGGTGTTTGGCCAGGTTCATAATAAGCGTTGTTGTTATTGTACGAAGGGTACGGATGGTTGTTCACACCTTGGTTGTAATTGTTTGAGTAGGGGTTTCCTTCGGTGCGGTTCGCTTGATCTGAGGAAATTCCCGTCAAAACTTGACATTCAGTAATAGTGTGTCCTTAAGCTCCGCACAATTCACATGTTTGGGTATAGACGTGGTTTATGTTGTTGATTTCGTGCATACCGCCTTTCGTTTGAGATTTCTCTACGGGTGTTCTTTCGCTTCCCCATTGGTAATGGTTTTGAGCCATGTTATCAATAAGCTGATGAGCTTCATTGGAGTCTTTATCCATTAGTGCGCCACCAGCTGCGGCATCTATTGTCAATCTTGTGTTATACAAGAGACCATTGTAATATGTGTGGATAATTAACCATTCTGGGAGTCCATGATGTGGGCATAGCCTAATCATGTCTTTGTATCTTTCCCATTGTCGCGGTGATTTTTGGATATCGAGTTATTAATTAACTTCGATCTCAATTTAATATTCCACCACCGATCTTTAATTTATCCGAGGGAAAGGGAAAAAGTTCGAAAAAACCCTATTTTTTAGAGAACAAGGTTCGGGGGTTGGTTATACGAAGGGAAGGAACTAGCACCCTAAGTATCTATAGTACTCTATAGGAACCTCTTGTTTTTAATCTAACTTTGCGCTTTATTTTATTTGCTTGTAAAAATGTCTAGGATTTAAGACTAGAGTGATAATTTAGAAAAAGTTTAAAGTGATGAAAAAAGAAGAAAAATGTTTTTGTTGATTTTATTGATTGCAGAGACAAGTCTCATGCCTACGTACCCGAGGGATCAAACCACCGTAGTTTGGGATAAAAGTTACGAGTAAATTTGTTTGTTTGATTTTAAGGTTTTGAAAATGGTTTTAAAGAGAAAAGCCAAAAGTGGCAAAAATGTGAGGTTGATTGATGTTAATTTGTGAAACAAGTCTAAATAGTTAAATTGATTGTAATTTGATTATGAAAGAAGACGTGAACACTTGGTTTAAAAATCCAAGGTTATTTTGAGAAAAAGTTTAGGTGAGGAAATCTCTTGGTTTAAAATCCAAGATTTTTTTGCATGATTAACAATGTTTGAATTGAAGAAAATACACTTGGTTTAAAAATCCAAGGTTTTTTGCGATAAAAAGAGTACTTGGTTTAAAATCCAAGTTTTTGCAATAAAAAGAACACTTGGTTTAAAGTCCAAGGTTTTTTGCGATAAAAAGGATACATTGGTTTAAAATCCAAGATTATTTGCGATAAAAATGGTATTTGGTTTAAAGTCCAAATTATTTGTGATAAAAAGGTATTTGGTTTAAAGTCCAAATTATTTGTGATAAAAATGATATATGGTTTAAAGTCCAAATAATTTGATATTTTGAAAAGAAAATATTTGGAGAGAGGTTTTGACCTCATTTTTTGAAAGAAAATTGGGCAATGGTCACATGCAAAAAAAAAAGCAACAACTTAAAACATCGTAACAAAATAAATTAAGCGCGAAGACGATTCACGATGATATTTTGATCAAAGTGACGTCTTTTCCCCCGGAATTTAACGTTAAGCACATTGGCGGAAAGCGATAAAAATAAATATGCATGAGATGAAATTCTTCATTTATGAGTACATTGGCCTAATCACACTATAAAATCTTTGCAAGAAAATAAACATGAAATGATGCAAGAGAGGGAGCATGCTATGCACTTTTATTTAGAGTTTACATTTGGCCTATTTACATCCTAAATTCAAGAACAAAAATAAACGGCAATTAATAAGCGATAAATACTCAATATTGTGATAATAACGATATTACAAAAATAAAGGTAAAAAATGATAAATAAATGGATATAATGACATAATATGATATGCATGGATAAATAGCATAAATAAATAAATACGAAACTCAAAGATGAAAGTAAGCCTCGAAATCATGCTTTACAGGGCTAAAAAAATAGCTAAAATAGCTTATGCCAAAAGCACTTATCTCATAAGCTTAAAAAAAAATTAACTAAACATAAATAAAGACATAAAGTAATATTAACAACTTTTAAATATCAAATAAATAGGAAAATGAAATAAGCCTCAACATCATGTTTGATTGGCTAAAACTAGCTTAAAATAGCTTATGCCAAAAGCACTTATCTCATAAGCTAAAAATAAAATAAAATTAAAACAGGGGATGTGAACATTAAAACGAAATAAACAGGGGGTGCTAATAGCAGCAAAACAGTAAAGCCCAGCCCAAAAGGCCCATCTGCGTGTAAACAAACAAAAAAAGGGGCAGGACTAATCCTGGCCGTCTGATAGATCAGACGGCCCTGATCAAAATTTAAAAGGAAAAGATCTAAGCCATCTGATAGAGATCAGTGGCTGATAAGCGAGGGTGCACGGTGTGCTACGATAGACACGCGCACACCGGATCGGGTTGGGGTATAAATACCCCTAACCCTAAAAAAATTTCATTTTTCTCATCTCTTTCTCTCTCTCGCGCCGCACTCCATTCTTTCTCTCTCTCAGCCGAAACCTCTCTTTCTCTCTCTCTTCTTTGCTCTCTCTCTCCTGTTCTTCATCCCTCACCTTCTCTCTCTCGGCCGAAATCTCTCTCTCACAAACTCCATTATTTCAAAAATAAATCAACATCAAACATATATAAAACTAACCCCTAAACTCGAATCCAAACCCAAAATAACCAAATAAAATCCCCATAGATCAGATTGAACCAAAACAAAATGGAAATGGGGAAAAAAGATCAACCTTTGATGTGTTCTTGATTCTGATTGTGATTTTTCTTCTTCTCTTCTTGTGTTTCGATTTCTGTTTGTTTCAAAAAAAGAAGTTTTTTTTTTTGTAGTTTTTTTTGGTCCTGATTTTTGAAAGAAAAGAAATATTTTTGATTCTTGTTTTTCGGTTCTGATCTTGAAAAAAAAAGAAAAGGAAGTATTAAATTTGTGGATTGGTTTGGTTCTGGTTCTGTATTGATGATGTTGTTTTGATTTTTCTGGGTTTGGATTTTTTGGATGATTTTCAGATTTAGAAAAAAAGTTAGGGTTTGTTTGGCTGCTGCTGAGTAATTTTCGCTCTCATGTTCATCTAACTTATGTTCATTATATACACAAGTCTAGGGTTTGAAAAAAAATCAAAATTGGGAACAAAGGTCTGAAATTGGACAAACAAGTACACTGTTTTTCTGTTTTTCTGCAGAAAGTTGTTCCTTTGCGTGTGGAAGAGAAAGAAGTTGACTTTGGACATTTTTTGATTTTTTAATTAATTAAAAAAAACAGAAAAAAGAAAATAAAGAAATAAATAAAAAACAAATAAATAAATAAAAACTGAATAATATAATAAAATAAAAATAATAAAAGTTGAAAAAACAAAATAATAATAATAATATAAATATAAATAATAAATGAACACAAAATGAGTTTCAAAAAGCGAAACAGATTCCGGACAAAATGCATGACATATGGACATGAGGTGGGATCTTAGGTCAAAAATTGGGGTATGACACCCATGCTTCGAAAAGAGACTCGTTGTCTTTTTGTTTAAATCTGACAATTTGGGTTCTAAGCATAGCAATTTTGCTGGGTGGGAAATATCTAGCTAAGAAGACTTTTTTCAACTCATTCCACGTGGTGACTGAGTTGGGTGGTAGAGACTGGAGCCAAGCTCTAGCTCTATCTCGTAATGAGAACGGGAATAAACGAAGTCTAATAGCTTCGGGACTGATACCATTAGCTTTGACAGTATCGGCATATTGCAAGAATATGGACAAATGTAGATTAGGGTCGTCTGTGGGGTTTCCGGAGAATTGGTTTTGTTGTACTATGGACAACAATGAAGGTTTAAGCTCGAAATTGTTTGCTTCAATAGCGGGGGCAGCAATGTTGTTATGCGGTTCTTCTTGCGAAGGAATAGCGTAGGACCGTAATGGTCGATTTAGAGGTAGTTCAGTCATTTTCTGGTTCAACCACCTCTTCGGTAATATGAATATTAGGATCGGGAAGTTCGTATCTAGTACGATGTTCTTGTGTTCGGCGTCTTATACTAAGAAGACGCTTGGGAAAATAAAATAAAAATAAAATTTGTCTTAGTCTCTACGGTGTAACACTGGAGTTACAATATCGACTTAATTGGTCCCCGGCAACGGCGCCAAAAACTTGATGCGATATTTCTGCAAGTGCACAGAATTATCGTGTAGTTTAAAAGATTATCGATCCCACGGAGACCAATAGTCGACCTACCGTTATCTAGTGCTACGTTGTAAATCTAAGGCTAATAAGAGTGGTTTGGATAGTAAAATATTTTTTGGATTTTTAAATAAAAGAAAGTAATTTTTGAATTTTAAATTAATAATAAAGCGTATTACTAGAATGAGCTCTTAGTTGCTTCGAAGGGTTCAATACTTAATTCGCGCTTTGATAAAAGGGATAATTTTCGAAACTATATTGATTTAAAAACACTAATCTCAGCTCTCGCAAATCTTGACTAGTATTGTAGATTATAAAGGTGATGCTTAACTCTCGTTCTCACATCCGCTAATAAAGTACTTTTTGAAAACCAATATAATTTAATTAACTCTAATCCTAAGTGGTGTTCTTCCGAATCAGAATCAATATTCAGTTTTTACTATCTAGTAGAAATCTCATGCTCTCGCTACGTTGATTTCACTTTAATTAATTCTCACTCTCATGACAAATTATAATCATCGTTAAATTAAAAACTGCTTAAGAAAACTATTAGTTCATTAATCCTAAATAGCTCTCGTGGATTCTAGAATTAATGCTCGGTTTTTACTATCCGGTATAAACCTCAAATCTCGTCTATGTTGGTTTATGCCTTAAATAATCCTCACTCTCATGACAGATTATGAAACGTATTATTAAAAACCGATTGTTAAAAACGGGCGCGCGAACTAACTACCGAACCCCTACTAGCTCCTAATTACACATCCTAGCAATATTAAATTAGCTAGAATTATTAAAACTAAAGACAAAATAAATAAATAAACAGGAAATAAAAACATAAAGCAAATAAATAAATAAAACATAAATAAATAAAAGCAATAAAGAAAATAAAACAAGAAAATAATAAAATAAGAACCTGAATAAACTCCAAGTATAATGCTGGTACAAAAGAAAATAAACTGCAACTTTAGAGAAAGAGTTCCCGCACTAAGGCCTGAGTACTCTCTCCCCAATCGACTACGAGTGGTGTGCTCGTTTTACAAGTCAATTGTTCAAAGTTGTGTTTTTT